>LOND01000311.1:58416-69342 GCA_014220965.1 Paragonimus kellicotti
CATTCGGTCAGCTCGAGAAAAACAACGCCTATCCTATGTTTAGTGGCTTTGTTTTACGCGTTGTGAGACTTTGATTTCTAGCGGAGCATTGAAAGACGTTCGGAGATTTAGGATGTTATGAATTGAATACCGCCAAATTGGATTTCAGCCTTCGCACTTTGATAAGTCTTCGACCTGGTCCATTTCGAAAAGAAGCGCTGGACTCGAGTCTCTCCCCTACAACTCACACAATGTTATGGTTGAGCGTTTCGCCGTAACTATTTGGCTATGCCTATGGTGAGGTTACTGGCGTTGCGGTTAGCGTGTTAGTCTCACGAACACGATAGCCGGTGTACAAATTTAGGTCCGGACGAGCATACACACTACTGATTAGTTCTATTAAAAAAAAACTCGAGTTTATTGTTTCTTTTCAAAGTAGGGCCAATCGAAAGGCCTACCTGAATGTGAAGGCTGCAATCAAATGTGGTTGATGCTCAATTTCTAGTGAATTCCCGACCACCAAACCGACTGACTCAGCACTCGATTGTATGGTATGCCAGTGTCCGCTTGTAGGCTCCACTATCTCTCCACTATCTCAGCTGAGATTCTACAGAGTAAGGTTGGTCTTGCTCATACGAGTACCGCAGTTCGAACGGTCTACCAATAAACTACACGGTTGCTGGCCAAATAACTAGCTGTCGGGCTGTGATTTACACCTGGCCAACAACTGGGTTGCATCGTAGTCCGCCGAATTCTGTACGAGTCGCTAAATTGTCGGCTGAGTGTAAGTATGGATAACACTGTTACTGGGTTACAGCCTTCGTGTATTGTTTACGGTCGTCATACGATCATACTGAATATGTTTGTCCCAGTATTTTTTATTGCCTTGGTACATCGGCTCTACCGCCGTCGCCGCCGCCGCCGTTGTCATCAACACTAGCATTGGCATTACCATCTCCATGACCTCGTTTCTGGACATCCGTGTTAGCCCATGTGCCGATGAAGCTTGTTTATCTGCTTTGTATATTGTCCGTCTGCGGTTTCTTTAAACAGTCATCCTGAATTCACATACCTGCCTGAGCATGAAACAACCTGCCTCACTCTCTCTCTCACGTTATCAGTCTGCAGCCTCCAGGCATGTATGTGTGTGTGTGTGTGTCTATTTTAAGATGTTCGTCTATTTCCTTTGACATGCCACCGGAACCGAAAGGGTCAGACTGATTGCATCGTCAAGATCACTCACCGAACACCATTTTACGACATGTCACCCAAATTGTTCTGGAGAAGATAGGCGGGATGCTCTGGATTTGTGTCATAAACGGGACTGTCACGTGTAAATTCGAGCAGAATACTGAAAGGAAATGATGTGCCCAACTGATGCAGAGAGATACGCCAGTGAAAATGATATGAGTCCAAGTGAGATTATCAACTCAAAAGCGAGTGATTATGAAAGTAGACATCCGTAACCTAGGTTCCGCTGATTTGAGTGTGATAGACAAGTAGGGGTACTACTACACTGACTTTTTGCAACACATGTAGACATTATGAACAAAATGTTACGCGTTCAAACACGTATGTTTCCATATGCACCATGCGATACAAGTTCACACTTCCGGGGTCTTTCCTAAGACAATTCGGCGTGGAGCCGAAAATAAAACTCACACAGACACCGTATCCCAGCCATTCAGGCACGGTCATGGCAGTGATCGGCTAAATCAGGTCGTTCCTCAGTGTCGGCGCACACCATTTCGATTGGAAAAGTGAAGTGGAAAGCTACAGTCACGCCTGATGCGAGAAGACAAAGACACGGGGTCGAAAGGATTTCAATCTTTCACACCGTCAGGATACAGCAAAGATGAAGTGTATGGGAAGGGACGGGTGAAAAAGAGCCCGAGTTGGAACAAACGGCCAGGATGTTAGTCGGTTAGACGAAGCTAATGTCTCCTGTCCATTTTTTGACCAACCAAGTGCGGCAACGATACACGACAAACAATGAATGTAAGAACCTTACCTCTCATTAGCCCCTAGCTCTAACAACCAAGTACCATGAGGTAGTTGCCTACACCTTCAAAGTAAGTATTTCCTGACAAACGTACTCGATAACTGGATTTGTGCTAACGAATGCAAACTATGGGGAATTTAATGGTCACAGCGTTTCGTGAGATTCACAGAAGACGAAGGAGCGGGTACGGTATTACAGGACTCTTGCAGTTGCAATTTACGCCAGCTGTCATCTCGGTTCAGGCACGATATGAGATGCTGGCACACATTTCTAACCGCAATACCAACTTTCCAATGACCTACACGTAGTCAGCATAAAGTCACCGATATACCAACTAACCCATCGTATAACAACAGTTTGCTCTTGTGTGCCACTTCTTTCGTCAGGGTCATCTGCACACACTCAACCTGTTGCTCATGTTGCCAGCTCACTGTAGTGGGTGTTACTCCTCCAATGAAACTACGCGAGACCAAGTCGTGTCACGTGATCCATGGCACACCATCAGCACGTACTTTGAGCAAAAGCATGTAGTGGGACCCAGACAATGGAGACTGGAGCCGCGTAGGCTGCCCCTGCTGTGTGTCGACAACAAAGCAACATCTTCACTGTCCTATTAGCATGTTCCCACACCACTCATGCGAACGAATGTGTGGTCCGGAGTTCCAACCACAACGTGGCGAGGATTCCATCTAAACTTAGTGTCCACTTCTGACTAGTTCCGTCCGTTTGACTGACGCTTTCTGTCGTGGATTTTTGCTTGCTATTTCTCGCCTGTTGGCTCGATTTCGTTCAGTGATGATTCGTTCCGTAGGTCGTGTTGTCCGCAATCCATCTACCATGGACTTTGACCGTATCTCAGCACGGCGTCGATATATCTCAGTGAGTGTTGGAATAATCGCGTCCGCGACTTGGTTATCCATCACAAGAGCACCTAACTGGTTCGGTCGATTCCTACCAGACTTGTCTATATTACTGAAGCAAAAATGTCACACGATAATTCGAATTTAGGGATTTCTTCTATTCAGTATGCACTACTGAATACAAATGGAGCGATTGGTATGGTGATTTTTGAGGATAACGGTGGTTCAGATTAATGGTTTAGGTGTTCACTGAACTTCGAATTTAAAACACAAAGGCTTATTTCTCAAACGGGATGACAGCATCAAACAGTAGAGATTTGAGGACTTATGACTTCGCTTGATCATCAAGAAAGCTGACACGATAACTGTCCATTGTCGGTCTAAGGCTGCAAATAGGGTCTGGCAAACCGGAGAATCCAAAACCAGTGAATGACTGCGCGTACTACTCGCAAACTGCCAGAAACCACATGGCCAACTACAACTGCTAGTCAAGGAGTGACGTGAAGAATTAAAGGACGGCGACATACAATCATATAATTACATAGACAGTGTTTGATTGCTGTGTATACTAGCCATTTTGTCGTTCGCTGTTGAAGTAACCGACAGTTATAGCTCACTGGGATTAGCCTGCAGCTATTTTCCTTGGAATAATTGCTCTATGATATTCCCATAATATTTCACAGCAAACTACACTATCGAGCACTGCAAGCAGGTTGTAGAACATGGGGGGATTGGGGGTAAGCGAATGGAATTAGAAGTCGATCGAAATAAGTCTACGTCTGGGTGAACGCAACTGGCAGACGGTTGAAATGAACACTTTCATTCCAATTTTGCCAATTTCCTTGGTTGGGGATGAGGAATGAGGAGTAGGGAACAACTCTAGACAGAAAAAATGAGCCTCTAGATTGATATTCAGTTTGTTGAGTATGACCTGATGCACTGTTGGACAAGCGAGTGTGGAATGGCTGTCCAACCAACGCAAACTGGACATTAAAAATGCAAAGCCCTTTTTCTCGAGTCGTTTGACATTCGACGTTCAGTATCAATCGTCTGCTGGTTGCCGACGACTCCCCCAATTTCTTGATAGGTCAACACCATCTCAGCACGACATACGATTGGACAAAAAGTAAACAATGAAATCAATATAAATCCAAACTGGAAAGGGTATTGTTATTATTCCCGTATATCGATACCGAATTTAGCAAGCTCTAGTGGAAACAATTGCTACTACCAAGCCTCGTCATGTGTTCCCGTTCTATGCACCTTCATGCTTTCAAAAGCGTCAATCTCAAATGCGAAATGATTTACCGTTTATTAGTCTGGGATCACTAGCCGATAGATACAGCGCCCGGCAAGCATAATCTTCACCAAGATAGCATCCCGAGCGCCGCCAAGATCGCAGTCCCAATAGAAACTAATACTCTCGTACTAGTCCTTCCATCCTGGTTGTATGTGTCGATGTCTTTCGAGACATCGTCTCTCTATTTGATAGAGGTATATTAAATATCAACTAAGTTTGACGTTGAACAGTTTGTTCCTTGAAACTGGAATGACGACAGTAAGAAAACGTAAGATATCATTGATGTTACTACCAACATCACATGATTTGCGTCTTCTCATGGTTTATTCAAATACTTCATCAGTTTGTCCAGTTCGGTAGTGTCACGTCCAGTTAATAAATGATGACCAGACAGATACCCGGTAGACATCAAAGCTCATACAAGCGACCGGTTCTAGGGTACAAATAACAACAGGAACAACCAAAATCAAGTTGCCTCATTCACTCCGAACGGATGGATAATCAGCCAATGTGGTACCCACAGCGATAGCACTGTACTTCAAATACATGTCTGACCCGAACTGTAAACTGTCTAGCTCAGTTTTGTAGACATGAAGCCAAGGATACTGTCTACTGAGTACGGCTCCTTCACACTTTCAGGATAGCACAGAAATTCAGATGCATCTACACACGTATCGTGTACAACATCCGTTTACTGCCCAACACCTGCATGTAAATCGTTGATTTGTTTCCGGCTCCCGTCCAGTGCTTCTTGTCTTCTCAGACACAGTGGACTATGGTCGTGCTTCGACCACTGAACGCCACTAACTAGTGTCACTCAGTAGCATATACCAAAGACACATATTTGAGGATCTGCTAATGACCATCGCCTCGATTTAGTTTCTCGCTATCCCGATTACGTACGTGTGAACATATCACACAATAATCGATTTTGGAAGTCCATTTTCGACGAGCTTCGCAAAATGCACCACATCTGTTGCGAAAGAATTGTGAAATAAGCTCGTCGATCTGGAAACGCACACACACATACATGTGTACATAAAAGTGCACGTCCTGGTAAGTACTTATTCAACCACTCCCTCAGATGTCGAAAATCAGGCCTGGTCGTACTGAATTTGGCCATGTGGTCTGACAACACAATCAGCGCGCGTTCAACATGTTTCTAAACCCATACATTCGGCGCACTGCGATGGTCCAGCGGGGGGTAGGTGGTTTTGAAACCACATGTCGTCGTGGGGAACAGCAAGTCGTACATGTACAATTGATGTGCAATAGGTACCATCAAGAGAGAGTAACGTAGTCACGTGATCGGATCCAAGGCTTAATAAAAGTTGGGAGGACTAATCCAACTTCCATCCAGTGTCCGACGGACAACCACTTTCAAGAGGGACGGTGCGAAGTAGGAGAACAAACGAGTTCGCAGAAAAAGTGCACTGGTCAAAAACTTAATCGATGATGTCCATGTGGTCAGTTATATGTACAGATTGGGTCGACACAAGTGGTGCGATGACCTATCCGTCAACATCATTAAAAATGTATGAGCAACAGAATCACAGCCACATTCGTTTGCGAGTAACGATAAGATTGCCCGATCGCCTCCAGAAGAGACACAGTAACTGTCCGGTTAACTCCAATCGATGACTACTAGGACTTCAATTCAACTTGAAAGCACTGAAATTACTAAACTTGGTTATTGGCAAGCCGTATGGGTGATGGTTAATACAAATTGAAGATCACTCACGGATGATTGCGGTTTTCACATTCCCATAGATTTTTTCAACTAGTCCCCGCAAAAGCTGCAATCAGTTGTGAGCGACGTTCAACTAATACCAATCCGCTTATACCAACCACTAATGCGTATCAGCAGGTTGCACATCTCCGGATTTATACTGACCTGATGAGGCTAATGATTGCATAAAAGTTTAAGTGATCTCTAAATACGTGGTACCGTTTTGAGCTAGACGTAGTCAAGCAACTCAAGCACAAATGACTTTTAGGGAGAAAATCCCACCAAATTAATTTACAAAACTAAACGTCTGCAAACTTAGGACTCATATTTGGTTAATCCAGTGTCCTAATTTCAGCCCCTAAAATTTACGACAGAATCATGACATGAATAATTGCGCTTAAAATACTATTGTTTATTCCTAATTACCAGTGTGAGATCAAATGTAAGAAATGTACGAACACAATCTCTTCTATATCCCGAGAGTTTATGAATCAGAATCAAAAAGCATGTGAGATTTTAAAAAAATCACATGAACACGATAATATTGTATAAAAGGAAGCTGGAATACTGAGTCTGTTAAAAAGTGGGGAATCAAACTTTTATTCATTTCAAAATCAGCTGAACAAACCAAATACATACTCGCCTCAACACGCTTAGGCAGTTAAGCTCGTAAGTATACCTTAAAGTTGTTTAACTGTTCGAAAGTTTTACGATGAGTTATGGCCAACAGTTCGTTGATATGTGCACACCGGTCAAGGATGATGTACACTTGTGTAAGCAACCTTCATGAAAAACGTTTAAGACTAGAGTACGGTTGAAAATTGAAGAAAATGGAACGGGGATAGCTAGATTGCACCGTTATATTATCGTCTTCCAGAACGTCGTATGGAGGTCTTATGTGCACGTGACTGTTCTGCTTTTCAGACTCATACTCACGGCGCAACCTATATTGAATGATCCCACACTTCGGACCGTGTGTGCTGACAAATAGACAGTAATCCGGTAATTTCCTCCCGGAGGTTTTTATGTGAATAGTTCCTGTGTATACAGAGAATCCAAAACTCCTTTAGAATGAAGTGTGAAGTTCGCAATCGTTCAGCACTAACTCCGTATTACAAGCAGTTCTACGGCACTTGACGCTGAAACAATTACACCTTTTTGATGACCCTTCAATCAGGAATCTCCGAAATTTTTCCACTTTGGTCACATCGATTCGGTTTCAATAGGATATACTGTTAAAGTGCTGTTCATTATGAGTCCTTTAAATTCACTTAAAATCAGATCATTAGTTTTCCGGAAAATTGCACTTTTTACACGAATAACCTTGGGATAGTGAGTCCCAAAATCCGAGCAGTTGGACAACTTTTGTGACTAACTAAGTGCGAATTTAAATCACAGGTAACTGTTGCATTGTCTGTCATTTTCACAGTGGCACATTGAAAGTAGTTAGCAAAGGCTGAACCCAGCTCACTCGATCAAACAGGAAATATGTTGTCTATACAGCTGACAACCATGATTCAAAAGCTTTACAACTCCCTCCAGCTGACAAATTACAAATTAAAGACTAGTCTCACATCAAATTGTCCTCCCACCGTATCCCCGCAAGTCACCATTGTTTCGATCGATGGTCAACAACAGTCAAAATTATTTCAACTTTACTCTCAAGATTGTGATAAGTTCAACCATTTTGTTATCTAGCCGTGTAATTCATGTATATTTGACAAACTGCTACTAACTTTTTCAATGAAAACTACGGGTTGTTCATGAAGCTGAGTGATTGTTACGACTGTTTGAAGTGAATAAGCAAAAATAGTTTGTATCTCTAGAATTTCTGTCGCGCATGGTGGCCAATTGGGCCATGGGTGCGGTACCGGAAGCGGACGCGAGAATGCACTGCACAGAAACCGGCAGGAAGAGCTTTGCGAATGAAACACAACCAATTTCCGTACTTCTAGGAGTGTCTTGCGGACGTCGTAGCGTCTACAACGGACTGCTGTCACTAAAAGATTCGTTCCCAAGTAATTATTCGTTTTATCGATAAAGACAGAAGTAGATCTTGTGAGTATATAGTATATATATATATATATATATATATATATATATATATATATATATATATATATATATATATATATATATATATATATATATATAGTGATGTGTGTATCAAGTGGTTTCGGAATATCTTCCAAATCAACTGCAATTTCTGATGTTAATATTGCCAGCACGTGATAATACCTTGTCAATTCTTGAGTGATGCCTCACAAAGCGAGCTGAGCCTGAACTTGTGAAAATCATATGCGTGGAGAATGATGCCAAAATTGTAGCAGATACAAACTGACCAAGTTTAATGTTGAACCAATGAGTTGGGGCACGATGTAATTGGAGTGGTTGACTTGTACTCAACGAATTGCTAGTTTAATATGGAAAAACCGGTTAAGGGAAAAAATGACAGAAGAATCACTGGTTAGGTCGGGCTTATCAGTTTAGGTATTAGGGAGCAAAAAATTAGAACAGATCCACCAATTACAAATGTTACTTATAATCAGGAGGCGAGTAACGTCAATAACAATTCATATGTGAAACGTAAGTAGCAATGTGCCAAATATACGTGAATGACAGAGCTAGACAACAAAATGATTGAACTTATCAAAATTTTAAGAGTAAAGTTGACATGATTTTGACTGTTGTTGATCATCGATTGAGACCGTGGTGGCTTGTACGGTACGGCAGGAGGACGATTTGATGTGAGACTAGTCTTTAATTCGTAATTTGTCAGCTGGAGGGAGTTGTACAACTCTTAGAATCAAAAATTCTTTCAGTAAAACCCTGTACTGTTTAGCTCGTGTACAATGTGTTCTGCCATTCCGGTTTCGATTGAGAAGTATTATGACGTGGACAATGTGTAAAAGAACTTGATGGTTTTTGATTTGACAATGTTTGTGTTTGGTGGTCGTGCCAAAACCGTGAACAGAATAGCAAGTGCATGTGTGTGTGAGAGACAGAGAGAGAGAGAGAGAAAGAGAGATGACGGTACCGAGTTGGCCGATTTGGACCCGCCAACCGCGTCGGGGGCACAACGAATAAACAGCCGTTTACCCCTAACTCACGTTATGGATATGGACGTCGAACTGCGTTGAAGTGTCCCGTACGACGTGTCACCTGGGCTATTTTAAGGGAGTGTTGTAAACCTCGAAAAGATACGCTGGTTCGTCCTCGATATAGTAGTGCGCTTGACAAAAATCGGATTCTCCTCCTGGTAATTAACACGGAAAATCTCGGTCCGAAAATACCGCGACTGTCCCCGTAATTTGCTCCCAAGACAAATCCAAAAGACGCGTGCAAAAACAGCTTTGTTCCGTCCCAAAACGTGTGCGACAAGGCGAAAAATACAAGGTATTTATATGGTGCGTAGTGACCTAAAAACATTCTCGAATCAGAAAATAGGACAGTAACCGAAAAAAATAATTAGTCACCAGGCCACCCAATGGCATAATTCCCTCTCGCCCGGAATAAAGGTCGGACAGGTAAAAAAAAATAACCAAGGTTACCTCTCGACCGTTCTGGACAGTTCCGCTCATTCTGATTGGATTAATCGTTTTTCTCGAGCACGGAGGCGGTTTTGGACGGGAAAAATGGACTCCCTAGCAAGCAAGCATAGACATGACGAGATTCACAGGTTGATTCTCGAACCTATTTCAATTATAAGTATCAAGTCACATGCATGGTTGATGACCCATCTGAAAAGTGCAAGATTGCGTGTCATGCCTATGTCTCATCCACCGTTTCATACAATGTACCGTTCTGTCTATAGATTACCTGGTAAGCCGATGTGGGGATTAGTGAAATCCGATTGAGATACATGAGAGCTTGAGAGCTACGTCAACTGATTTCAGGAAGAATTGAACAGATCTGCAGGAAAGCCAAATTCATAGAACAATGTTTACTTTCCTACAAGAGTGAGAGTTTGTGCTATGCTGTAAGACTAATCATTCTTTATTGAAGAGGTTGAAAATGTTTTACCGCCATCTTCTGAGGCGTGTATCAGAAAAGTATGAGTTTCCGAAAATAAGATTGGCTCGCAGCGTGCTCCACGTCGCACTCGTACCGTCAAAGTGAATACACGGTTTAAAAAAAAATTTATTACAGAGGCCAGTAAAAAAAACTACCGTAATCAGTACCATTATTAATATTGTTGTGGTTATTAATATTTCTAGGTCTTTCAGTAAGAACCGACCGACGTTGCAGGTGCAGTTAAGGAGTGTGCAAGGGGTGTGCAGAACTTGAGTCACAGGCTAAGACGGTGAGGAAATACTGATTCAGAACAGCCAGAATGCCAAGTCTAATTATTCTTCCGCCGACGTCTTTGAGACCAAAGCCGCAAAAGCATCATGGTAGACCTTTCACTAGCACATAAGTGGATAGCACTACCCGAGCCTTGTTTTACGTAAGAATACAGCGAGTCTAGGACTGTACCTTTCTCACACTAGATCCAGGCCAACCAACCGATGCTAGGTTTCCGCTCCATTTTTCGTAAACTTGCGAGAATGGGGGTTGGGTTACCACATGAAAAGACGAAAGCAGTTATAACGTGTCATATTGCTGTGAGTGAAAATGATCACGCGGAACACATGGGGAGTTCACAACATCAACATTACCTCAATGCATCGAATGGGGAACAAGAGATATACGTTAGTCGTGTCTATGGTCTACACCTGTTAGATGTCGGATAGGCGCATGGATACGTCCATGCTTTGGTCCAACATCATAAGTAAACATGCAATCTCCTACAGTTTCGATTAGCTTCTGACGAATTTTACTCCTCTCGCCAACTATCTTGCAAAATGTAGTACGACATGTACATTTCAATTCAGCAAAACAAACGAACATAATTTGGTTTGTGATCGGATTTGTTTTGATTTGTCAAAATGCGCAAGCGAATACGACAGAAAGTATGCTTAAAAAGATTTGCAGCAGTAACTTCCCAGTGAACAAATTGCAAGCATTCTCGTGATGTTCATTTCAACCCTATCGGATTTACTCTTTCATGCAAGTT
>LOND01000311.1:122763-145095 GCA_014220965.1 Paragonimus kellicotti
GGCTTCAAATTCTGTTGCTAGAAACTTGCTGCTAAATGGTACCAACTCAGGGCCTACCATCCATTATTGTGTAATTGTTTGAGTCTGGACTCAACACATAGGTTGTCTGTTTAGCCATTAGACCATCGAACATTTTCTACTATGCAGCATGATAAGTTACACGGTCTGGTCTTATTCCTTCGGGTTTACACCGGATACGTGGTGTGTGAGTGGAACCGCAAGTGGTGCAGCGCAAGCCACTTGTGGTGATGGTTAAGCGCAGGCGTCCTTTGGCTTCGGTCACTGTGACAGGCTAATCCGAATCGGATTTCGCCAACCGTGTGTGTGTGTCTTACTGTGCACATCCGGACATGCCATATCGCAGGCTGCCTAGTTTGAAATTCGGCATGAATACATAAAGGGTGTTATCTCATTTTAATAAATCGGTTTGAAGTGGTTACTGTCTATTATAACATTGTCTGTCGCGACATACTCACCACAAAGATCGTGCACCGTATACGGATGTGGCGACTGCTATATAAAACGCTAATGGCAACACAATTGTGTTGTGCTTTATGGGAAACCACATTACACTGCATGATGTGAGCTGAGCAAACCAACCGGTGTGTATAAGTCAAATGACGCCAGCCAAGGTTCCCCACAGCCCTGTTTCACAATAATCTTGGGACAGTTGTTGAGTGCTCTTTGAAGTACCGATGAGGGTTTGTTGGTCGATCTGAGCTAAATCACTTGAACCCTTTGGGGCTTTATTTGCTCTAATATATCATTTTCAGGTAGCAGAATGTAAACACAAAAATATGAACATTCGAATAATCAGTAGACAGAACTGTGATGAAAAGTCGTCCAATAAATCAAGACCCTCATTGTCCAACTCGCACGTACCCATGCCACTCACGCGCTCACGTTTATGGACCGCAATTCCAGTCCACAACGCAATGAGGTTTTCAATTAAACGTAGTGTGCAGTTTTACCTGGTTCTGTCCGTTTGACTGACGCTTTCTGTCGTGGATTTTTGCTTGCTATTTCTCGCCTGTTGGCTCGATTTCGTTCAGTGATGATTCGTTCCGTAGGTCGTGTTGTCTGCAATTTATCCGCTTTGAGCTTTGACGATATCTCACCACTGCGTCGGGGTATTCCACTGAATGTTGGACTAATCACATCTCCGACTTAGTCGTCTGCCACAGAATTAACCGTGAACAAATAGGTTGGATAGTGAAAGTAGTACTACTGGAAACTGATCCGCCTGAGCCAGATAGTTTGCGCAAAATGACTACTTTGTCATAGTAACAATGAACTGCGAATTAGCAGGTAGAAATTGCTTGGACATGTTTCTTCGCTCAGTGTTGTACGCTAATGTGTCGCAAGCGCCTCTCTGTTGGCATACAGACAGGATTATGTTTACATCTGTTATTATTCTAGGTGTAATACGTGATTCCAGATATTAATTGATCGTGCATTTACGCATCGAAGTAGGTTGTCTGTCAGGGAAGCAACATTTTAAATTCTTATAAACGAGACAGATCCCTTTGGCAAACTGAATTTCCCTCACTATGCACCTCTTTCTTGTATACAAAAGGAGACACACAGATTGGGGCTGGAGTAAACTTTGTTTCACCAATACGACACGAGCGCACGTACAAGTCAAACCAAATGACGGATAAGTTTTTCAACTACAGTTTTGATTTACTTACAGCAAGGTGCACACAGTTACAATACAATACTACATCAGTGATACTGTTCGATGCTCAGCCTTCTTACTGTTGGCTAACAGCTAGATCGACTGAACACTACTATGCACGGTTAACATTGGTTTGCTTGCAGTCTCTACCTGTCTAAACTAAGCATACATTGAAGTCACCGATGAATAACTTCAGTTTGCTAACGTACATCAGATGAAAGCCTTAGCAACCGACACTACGAAACATTATTACGCAATTCTAATGACCCCTTATTCATTCATTTGGATAGTTTCGTACGATTCACTAGTGGTCATAGGGGAAACCATGGGAATCCACAACTTCGTAAATGAATCAGTTGCCATTTTGGTTTGGCCGATTTTTCATTAAAGGTGAGTCCTTGAAAAAATGCTTTGGGAAATCATGTGTACAGCGAATTTGTCGCAGTTATCATTTGGGTAGACCGCCAGATAGGGTACAAACATACCAGGCCATCGCATGGCAATGGTTCTTTCACATTCACACTTTTGGCTACTGAGTTGACACAACTGTGCGAGCTAGCACCAACAAGCACTGTCAGCATCGGCTGATTTTCCATTCCGCCGCGGATCATTCTGGCTAGGATTGGATCGGAACTGGGATCCGATCGGCAGAATTCGGAGTTTAGACCAATGGGCACGACCCCTAACCAAGTCGGGTGAGCGAACGGGCACAACACATCGCTGAAACCACAGTCAGATTAGCTCACTGATCGTAGGGTGGGGGTGTACACGCATTTCCAGTAAAATCGCTCGACTCCATCGACCGAGTGTACGATTGACCACCACGGTCCACGATCGATAACACCTGGCTGTTCACACACGTCTCTGTAACCGTTTCAGCGCTTGAAAGGCAATGCTGGACTGGGAACCAGCATGCGCCGGTGAGTGCAAATGGACAAGTAAAAATACGATATTTCCCTAACGGATTGTGCCATCAACGATAGTTTTACACTAATCACTGAAGTCCACTGAGCACAGGGTACTATAAGGATGTAAGTATCGGCAATTCCGGGAGGCCCGATTGCATGAGCTTCGGTTTGTCGGATACCGACAAACGTGGGTAATTCTGCACGTGGTATTCCTCCGGAAGGGATCTATACTCGACAGTATCTAATGAAGCAATATGTTGTCTGAATGGTTTCGTAAAGATGCCATGCTTTTGACACGTCTGTAACCTTTATCAGTTTGCCCCAATTCGACGTCTACGTATCCCTAAACTCATGGTTTGGAAGAAGAATTATCAGGTTTTGATTTTCTCACAGGAACGTTACAGGCTAAACCTCTATCCACCTAATCATTTACAAAATAAAACATTCTTATCTCCAGATGTTGTAGCACAATGTTGTACACTAGCACTGTAACAACTGAAAATACTTGACTACGTTCGGTTTCAACACCACATTATACACTGTATATGCGAAGACGTAGATGAAAGATACGAACGCCGATGAATCAACTTGATAAGTACTACGGGCAGCCTCCTAAACCGGATGTTTCTAACAGACTTACGTTTACAATAATTGGCACATCGTCTACTGCATCAGCCCCATTGTGCTTGCCGAAATGAAAGGAGAATGGTACACGTTGATTCCGCATTACACTGCTTGGGCTAGTGGACACAGTATCTCTCGATTATTTTGGTCAAAGTTGTGTTGTACATAGGTGAGAAAATGTGAACTATGTTAATTCGCCCAAGACACCGATTGGCTGAAGGAGAACGAAAAATGATCATGCCAAGGCGATTAAAGTGAACTTAACGTTGAAGCTTGCTTCGGTTGAGGATTAATGGAGATGAAATTGACCATCTCCTTTTTATGAATGCATCAGCATTTCGACAAGCAAGAATACGCATGGAATGTTCGGTATAAATTGACCGTACAGATCAGGCTCCGAGAAGAGCTGATAGTTTAGTTTCCATTTCGAGAAGGAGATAAAAACGAATGGTTTGCACTGTCTATCAGGAAGATCATTCGAGCACACGCATTTCACTTCAGAGTAGCTTAGCAGAATTAATTCAGACTGCTTATAGCTACCGGAAATGCAGCGAAATATCTGTCACCCGTTTCCGATGCGTTGAGTGGTGCAAATGGTAGTTACTACTCCATAATACAGCGCTGTAAGGTGAGAAAGTGAACGCGAACACTGATCAGGCTATGCCCAGGTTGCGATGGCAGCAGATATCTGAACGACGACTAACCACAATAAATGTAAGGGAGAGTTTGGACTGAGCGTTCTATTGACTGTTACATCCTAATCATTACGAGTGGAAAAACGATGAAAAATTGCTGATAGGTGTGTATTCTCAGGGGATCATTTAAAAAAGCACATCTCTGATAGTTGTGAACAGTGGTGGTGTCGTTCGTAGCTCAGGTTTATGGTTTTGGTATTGGTATGTTCGCCGAGCTTGGCATTTAGGTTGCAAACGTTTCATCACCAAACGAGGTGACATCATCAGTGCGTAAGTGTTTCAGCGTAAAAAAACTATACGCTGAAACACTTACGCACTGATGATGTCACCTCGTTTGGTGATGAAACGTTTGCAACCTAAATGCCAAGCTCGGCGAACATACCAATACCAAAAGCAACATCTCCTACTGTTGTGAGCCAAGAAAATCGCGAGGCACAAAGGATTGTTCCAATTCGGGACAGCCAACGCATGGCTTATGCGTCTCAACAAGACAACAAGCAAAAACACTAATTTGCATACGGTATACGGCCCCGACCGCCACGGCTGGCCACAGACGTCAACGCTTTAGTTCTTAACGTAACCAAGAGTCATTTTCATGCAATTGCCAAACTCCAATAATTCTTCCTGTATTTTTCCTGCAATTATTCTGGTGCCAAATATATATGCTCTGGTTCCACTACTGAATTACAGTGGTGTGAGTAGTATAGCATGATCGCTCCTACTCACTACACTACAATATCGTTCGTAACACGATAAGTAAGGTTCCCTGGTGGTAACTCGGATGATCGGTTGATCAGCAAACACTCATCTATAGATTAGAAACATGTTCCTCAAATTGATCAACAATGACAATCAAACTCCACCTTCCTCCGTGAACCAACTTAACAAACGTGTTGGCTCAGATGGCGGGTAACACAGACTGTATACACAAGAGTTAAGCCACTTCCGGTTGTATCTCAGTCTCAAGTACACTCATCATTTATACAGGCTTCATGAAATACTATGCCTACTCAGGATATTGTGTGCAGCCTTGATTAGATCCACTAGCCCATCATAGTTCTAATCTAATCCCTACCAAAACAAACTTATAGTTACTGTTAGCTTGCATGTTTGTGTGGACCTGTTGCTGAAACGTGAACAGATTGGGTAGTCTCACAACTAACTCTCAATCGCTTGGATCTATTCAGTTCAGGTGGACAGTTTGCCAGTGAGATCACTTAAAGGTGCAGCAAATAAACAGGCACTATACACGTCTGGTATGGTGCGGATTGAAAACGACAAACTATCCCATAACATTTTGTTCACGTGTGTACAGTTTGCAACTAGTTTAGCAGTCCAGTGTGTGTGCGTGTACTTTACTGACCAGTGCAGTTGACTTTAGGCAAATGGAACACGTGAATCGGAAATGGAACGACACTACGCATAATGGAGACTACAACACTGAGAACTAGCACACAAGGATTAGATTATGAGCAATGAAACTCAGAAGCAGTGCGAACAAAATTAGTACCAACAAGAAAGCGTGTAGTTGCGAAATACAGACACACATATTGAAAAAGTTGATTTCGATCAGAATAAGTCCGTCTTTCTTCGGAGAAACATCTATACTCCAAGAACAATGGGAATTGGATTGAGTTTGCTACGGGATATAAGTGCAGGGGTAAATGGGAGAGAAGTTGAACATCATTAACATTTCGTTGGAGCCTCCGCGTTCTCATGGAGCTCCAACCGGCCGCTTCCGAAATCAAACACTTGTATCAAGTGCAGTTCTTGTTAGAACTCGTCAGGAGTGCATACGCTTGCCGTTCAAAACTTGTGAACTTCCGAAACCTAAGCAAGAGGAAACATTGTGGCACAAGGCGAATCTCAATTCTCTTGAGTTTCCATGACCAAGTTTATAGATGAGAAGCTTCAGTAAAATGAACAAATACAATTGGTGCCCAATCCGCAGCTCTCCTATTGGTCAGCTCGGCTCAGCTCGATTCGGCTCAGCTTTTAGCTTGTCCGTTATAACGCGTGACCCATTTCAACAATTTTCCTGATCCCAATGCTCGTTATAACAAAATCCGATGCCATGCCAGCATGCCATTCGAATTGGACACTGCGCTGACATAGCCTTCCGCGATTCCACGATTCATTGGTTGACCTCATATTGGTGGGTTCGTCCAATCAAATCTCTACTTTTCGCACAGCCATGATTTGAACTCCTTGCGCCGATAACGTGGATCTCTGCTCCATTGACCTCGCAATATTCACATCAGTATTATTATAGTAAAAATCTCAACGACATTATTTTATGTGTAGTGTTCGGGATAGTTCTACCGTCTGAATTACCCAAATATACTAAAGAAATTAGGATATACACACGGTCAAGTCGAGTCACGCTAAAATGTGTCTTGTACGCCTCAGGATGTGATTTTTCCAGATTCATTCATCAGCTAAGTTAGAATGCTGTGGATTCGTTTGTTTTAGTGAAATAGTTCAAGATTGATAGATGGTCGTTCTAAGTGGGGTTTAGCATGGGAGCCGAGAGCACGGATAGTGATACACTGACATCTAACGGAACCTTGTTGAAAATGTGCATTCACATTGAAAAAATATCCGGATATGCTGGAAGCTCAGAATTAGATAAACTTGGAAACGAACGATTTATCATACGCGACATCATCATTGTGAATCGGACGAAAATTATCCAATACAAAGGAGTCAACAATCACACGGACATTCCCCCAATATATGCTGATAATGACCCCATACATGTATGTTATCTGTCAATTGAGAGGAGCGAGTTAGTATTTCTAGACCACATGATCGACAAGAACTTATCGCAAGAAAATTTCCTATTGATAGTGTTTTTCCAGATTAACCAGAATTTTCAGTACGGCATTGTGCCGACCGATTGGTTCAACCTTGTAAGGAGGGGGTGAATAATGTTACGGCAAAACACAATCCTTTCAGGTAGAATTCGTAGCATATGCATTATGTTCGAAGTATGGTATCTAGCCAAATGAAGTGGGGACTGATGAGGCGGGTTTTGTGAGGGGCGGTTAACTAGGTAATTAAGTTGACTTTACCTGAGTGAATAGTGTTCAGAAACGAGTGTACGCACATGTAAGTTCAGCTAGCCGAAAGAGAGAGAGAGTGTGTGTGTGTGCTTTCTTGAGTCAGGCTACAATCGGCCAGTTGATTGTACCTGACGCAGACATTTCATTCTAAATCCAGGAGTATGCATGTGCATGCATGATTTGTGTGCTAATTAGGCGCTTGCATCCACTCGATCGAAAACCCTGTTCTAAACCATATGTACGTTTAATATCTGTGATTGACTGTGACCAATTTCCCTATAACATTCGGCGTCTGGGTTTTCTATTAATGTAGTCGGTTGTTCAGAAGACGACCACCGTAAACCCTATATCATCAACCAGGATATCAATCGATAAAGAGCCCTACCTTTTGTGAAACAGTGGCTGTGGGTCGAAATATCGACAAGAAAACCTCGGCAATCGTAGACTGAATGTGGCACTCTCTGACGCTTAATGGGTTACCAGCTCGACAAAATCAGAATTGCATCTATCTGAGCGGCACTAAGCAATCTCATGTCATTAGAGAGAGAGAGAGATACCTATTTTATAGCGAAACAACACGGTTCACAATCGCTATTAGGTAACAGGCGTTTTGCAATTTGAATGGCTCGTTCGTTGCTACATCCACACGACCTCGCCTTATGCAACTCGGTTGTTCAAGTCTGACATGTGTTCGTACTTGTTTCAGTCACCACTTCTCCACAAACAAATTCGATGCAGCAGCTGATCACCGTTTTTGATTGGTTGGCGCCGATCGACCACAATTCCATCTGCAGCAGCTTGTGCGTGGGCTCTGACTTGGCTGAATTTCTCCAGTCAGGAAACCGCTCCAGTCCAATCTCATCACATGCTTCCCCTTTTGATAAGCCTGCCCACTGCTTATTCTTGATAGTCCCTCATGGCTTGTACCGCGGGTCTTCTTTCCAGCGCATTCCGCCCTCTCAAACGCACACGAGTCCCTCCTGTCAGTAAGCCGTCCACGTCAATAACGTATGACCTGTATTCACCATTTCAAATCACCACATCACTTGTCCATTGTGGTCGACACGGTTGCCTCCAAAACGTGGCCGGTCGTAACAAGGAAGTGTACTACTGATGCGCTTTAACATGCGCAAAACTCGTGTCTAGTGGTTCTATTGGAAGAGACCTATTAGAAATTCCTCTATGAATCTAAATATAGCGATCATTCAAGAGTGACGTTCAACTTATATAGAAAACGAAATCTCCTACTACTCACAAGTAGTCAAATTTCTGCTCAACGGGTCAATAATTTGCGTGAGTTTAACTTGAAGGAAAGTTCTGATCCTGAGGTCAAAGATTGAACTTAATGGAACAGTTACCATGTTTCTTTTTGAGGCCATTGGGCAATCCGAGTATTACTCATACGCTAATGTGGCTGGACGGTGACGACAAAAATGAGAACATGACAGCGAATTAGCTAAATGCCACGATGTGCCTATTGAGATAACCAGGAGGAGATCATTGAGTCAGGAGCCAAGATTTCTTCGGAGAGGGAGACTTAATCATCAGGGGAAAAGGTGTCAAGGAATCTCAGAAAGGAAGGTTGGGTGAACGAGTTGTATAATACGCAGATTTATTTGAAAATAGTGTTGTGATCCCAAAAGTCGCTTGACCTTGAAAGTTGTATATTGTATGAAAACCATTGCGAAGTATGTAAAAGCAAGGGACAACGAACGCGAACACTATTTTACATAGCTGAAATGTATCCACATCCTTTTGGTAGCAGTGCATCGTAATATGTCCAGGTGACACGTCACACAGCGTATACATGCGTTTCCAGTAGTCCTTGTGTTCCCTGATCTTCCTGGTGTCGAGACCTCCTCTCAAGTTATCCGAGCATAAGGTTCGTGGTATACTACTCACAAACAAAGACGCATGCAATGCAATAGCAGTCTGCAACGAACGTAGCAAACTCAATCCAATTCCCATTGTTCTTGGAGTATAGATGTTTCTCCGAAGAAAGACGGACTTATTCTGATCGAAATCAACTTTTTCCAATATGTGTGTCTGTATTTCGCAACTACACGCTTTCTTGTTGGTACTAATTTTGTTCGCACTGCTTCTGAGTTTCATTGCTCATAATCTAATCCTTGTGTGCTAGTTCTCAGTGTTGTAGTCTCCATTATGCGTAGTGTCGTTCCATTTCCGATTCACGTGTTCCATTTGCCTAAAGTCAACTGCACTGGTCAGTAAAGTACACGCACACACACTGGACTGCTAAACTAGTTGCAAACTGTACACACGTGAACAAAATGTTATGGGATAGTTTGTCGTTTTCAATCCGCACCATACCAGACGTGTATAGTGCCTGTTTATTTGCTGCACCTTTAAGTGATCTCACTGGCAAACTGTCCACCTGAACTGAATAGATCCAAGCGATTGAGAGTTAGTTGTGAGACTACCCAATCTGTTCACGTTTCAGCAACAGGTCCACACAAACATGCAAGCTAACAGTAACTATAAGTTTGTTTTGGTAGGGATTAGATTAGAACTATGATGGGCTAGTGGATCTAATCAAGGCTGCACACAATATCCTGAGTAGGCATAGTATTTCATGAAGCCTGTATAAATGATGAGTGTACTTGAGACTGAGATACAACCGGAAGTGGCTTAACTCTTGTGTATACAGTCTGTGTTACCCGCCATCTGAGCCAACACGTTTGTTAAGTTGGTTCACGGAGGAAGGTGGAGTTTGATTGTCATTGTTGATCAATTTGAGGAACATGTTTCTAATCTATAGATGAGTGTTTGCTGATCAACCGATCATCCGAGTTACCACCAGTGGAACTCTAACTTATCGTGTTACGAAATACATCCTAGTATTTCTGCGCCGACGACGCACGTGGTCTACCTTAATACCTGGCCATCGCCAGTACCCAATTATTAGTATTTTTCAAAATAACCTTCTTTAGTCAGCATTTTTGGTGTATTCTCTTCCCTTCCGTAAAATTTGTTTTTCGAACCTATTGCACTGTACTGCCGATTTCTCTCTGCAGACTTGACGTTTCATTCTCTCTTACGTATTCAGCCGCAACTTCATATATGTACTTCTCATGTTGCCTTATAACCTCTACACCAACAGTACAATTTGTTGCAACTGATTTTTTTTATTGCAATGTGGAAGCTTCGAATACGTTCATCATTGATTTCATCATGTCTTCTTTACTGACCTTCCTAACGTTGTTACTGGTCATCATTCTGCCATATTTTGCCAAAACGATTTTGTTTCGCGTATAAACTCTGCAACTCAAAGCCCCGTAGGACAGAACTGTCATTATTTTGATGCTCGTTACATGAACTGTTCGCTATGATAAAATCATGTAAATAACACAAGTGAAAAACTATCTGAACCCCAGTGGGTTTTGATGTTTCGTTTGTGCCTGATCCTTTATGACGATCACTCCTTACTGGAATCAACCCTTAACGATTGCTGTTAACTCGACAATGGTGGAAGCAAGCCGAAGTTTAGGCGAATCGTTGACAACCCACACTACAGACTTCGACGAGACTAGTGAGAGAAAAACTATGGGAATACGGTAATCTCTTTCCACGCCATACAAAATTGCTAGTATGTTTACAACTAGGGACTCCTAGCTGACATGCTGTGGATGAAGTAGCGCTGTGTCATCTACCCCAAGTGTTCCATTTACGTTGCTTTTCTTATATATGTGTCATGTTCTGTCAAAACAAAATGTTGGGTAAAAACTTTGAACCGCCTCACTAATGTGTATCAAACTGTCCGAAAACTTGTCAATAAGTTCGTGATCAGGACTTCTCCATCAAGTTGAAATTATCTTTCTTTGAACCCATCGAGCAAAATAGTGCTGACCGATCATTAATGAGTAATTGGGGCCAGTGATTGTTACAAGGCTATTCAACCTTTGCAACATATTTACGCGCGCGGAGGTAACCCATCCACGCGTAATTCATCTGACGACATACTGGTGTATTGTTATCTATGTGCGCTCTTAAACTTCTACTTGGTTACGCTTTATTGGTATCGTCACCAGATTTGCTTTTCATGGTCCACAAAATGTACTAGAAGCCGAAGGTGGACGGAGGTTTCTTGGGGAATGTTGTCAGTTTCTTTCGATGCATGTTCAACGGTGTAGATGCAGTACAGGTAGTTGAATTAGTAGCCAACGCTAGAACACTCTGAATAATGGAATTGCTACTTGAAATACTCGACATAGTCAGTAACTCTCAGATTAAGTCGAAGTTGTACCGGTTTCAAGTGTGACAACTGATTAAGACCAGACTAGCATTGGTTTACGCTGCGTCTTTTAATGGATACAGTAATATTTCCCTCTTGCCATCGTGTACACACGTTTTAAGCTCCTCAGCTTCACCGACCACAGTAGAGACCATGTGAAAAACCGCAGATTAAGCCATGCATTGTTCAGCAAGGCGAATACAGGGTTAAAAGCAATAGACCACCAGATAGCAGGCGATCACGGTTGACGGTATGCACGAAGCCAATCAGGACAGGACAAATGACTGAAACCAGTAACTTTTATAAACCAATATAAAATGAGGAATGTCTCCCTGGCTACAACAGCAGTCATACAGTCATGGTGAATTAGTTTGTCCCAAACAGATCGCCAGACCAAACAATGGTTATCATGTTGATCCTGCTGACGCAAGAACGACAGCTTTCTTCAGTGTTCAGACAATTGCACCTTACTTTGACCCTTCTGTTACATTCGGGTCATGTTTAATTTCAAGTTGATGAGAATTGTTTGTCCATTTCATAAGGGACTTTACGATATCCTCGGCTGGAAGTTCGTCTGGAAAAAAGCAGTTACATTTGCTACGTTCCAGTTAAGCTTGACCTCGACAAACACGTTTCTGATAGAAGAATGAACATCAAAAAACAGTGTATTTACCATTTCCAGCCCCTGTGATATTAGCTGGTGCATATTAGCAATCCAAGTTGGACTACGTACATTCATACTGACGGGATACGAACAATTTACACGTTAAAGAATGATATACTTCAGAAGCTTACTGTCTTTTCAGATGGTGTTCACCCAACGAATCCAGCATATATGAAGCCAAACTTAGAGTGGCAATTGAGTAAATTAACAGCTGCGCCTGAAATATGCAAGTTCTTACTGGGAAAGCAGTTAATGACGTTTGGACAGAAGCGAGAACATGCAGTGGTGCTCATATCTGGCTAACCGGTCTCGTAACGGTAACTTTCCCATATCATACTACTTAAGTTAGAAGTCAATAAAAGGAGTATTGATAGTGATGTCTACGATGTGAAAGAGTGAACTGCATTTGAATGGGAACGAGCGCAGCAGTCGTTCATTCAAATTCGTCTTCACAAACGCCCTCAGCACACTTGATTCTTTCCGTTCAAAAGATGACACCAATGTGGTCTTGAGAAGTTGATTATGCAAGAGAGAAATCACTAACAATGATGAACATGAGAACCAAACCAGCATCTCGACCATAACAAGAATAAGAGTGGCGTTTAAAATGCGGAAAAGATGACTGCAACATACATCTGTGAGCGAAGGACTGTCCACTGGCCAGTTCTATCGTTCCCCAATAAATCCGTGTTTCTAGCATGCCGTAATTCACAGTTCTGAACAAAATGAACATACAGTGAAATGGTAGGGACTGCTGCAAGAAGAGGGTGTTCCTTCAAGACCTAGGGTGCATTTCTGTCTCCCTCTCCTCATGTATAAGAGAGGGCTTTCGCACACCTCAATTTTCTGTAGTGTTGTCTGTGTCTTGCTACCCCTGGAGTCTTCATCTCGTGAATTGGGTCTGCAGCGAATGCGTAAGAGGTACAGAGACTCGCGGTCAAAGAGTGGCTCTAAAGCACACGCAATACACTATGACTGCAAGAATTGTCTGCAAACCACAAATCCTACACCATCACATACTGTCGCTCGCGCCAAAGCTGTGCATAAACAGGAAGTTTGTCAGGATACATTAATGTATTTGTTGTAAGCCACGAGACTTTATCTTATTTTCTAGGTCGGTTGTGATCAGACTTTGGAACGATTCATATAGACTAACAAGTGACTAAGTTAAAATTGGTAGCACATAAAAAGTTCGCGTAGTACGTAGAAGAGTTATCGTTTGGTTTCAATGGTTGAACACTACTGACTTGTAGTGCTCGGACGGACGTATCTATCTATCCAACATTTTCCATCTAAAGTTTCATGGAGCAAGGACGTTGGACTGGACAGAACTACTCACAACCACGTCAGCGATAGAAAATAAACCTGTCGGCGAAACCCATCAGCTCTGTTAGGAAAATAAACGTCGGTTAGAGTGACCTGCTTCGACATGATTTGTCTTGATCAAATCACCGTTGTTTCCTCACCTACTATGGATCACGATATTGGGTGTTGGTAACCGACCAACCTCGTCTTACTCTGGATTCCAGTTGAAAACAAAATGTTTTCCGTGCGTTTGGATATTTCGCTTGTGTCGATCCAACTTGATTGCCGTGTGTACACAGAAACGGAAGATTGGCCCGGTCGCAAGCGAAAATTCATAGAATAAAATGATGAATTTCAGATAGATCAGGTCAAATCTGCTTTGTGCACGTTGGGAGATGGATATTCAACAGTTACGCAAAGCACATCTTTAGCAAACTGAATATTTAATAAAATTACTAAGTCAAATTTACGTTCAATTAATTTTCAAAACTGTCTGGGCTAATAGGAAAGTGCGTTAAATAAAGGGCAACAAAACAGACTTGTGTACGGATGTGGGCCCATTTCGATTTGAAACAGGACCTAGTTGAGGGCGTGGATATACATTTAGAAAGGTCGGAATGAAGAGATTACTCGGAATCGGACAAAAGTTTGGAGGAAAGCGACATACCTGCTTTAAGATGTTGAAACACACTAAGTTCGATAGAACTGTAACGAGGATTGCCATCACAGTTTTACATGGATCCATATGGAACCGTAAGATCTCTGATCAGAAGTACAGAAGAAACTTCCGCAGAACAATGTAACTAAAGGCGAATATGTATTCATTCGCAAAACGGAGGATAATATTTTGCGGAAATCAAAAAACCCTAGACATGAAACCTAAAACGTGAGTAGAAACAGTGTTAACTCGAAGGTACCACTTCAAATTGTGATTCAACGCAACACTCAAACATTTAACGAATTTAGACTTGAGAAGAACTCTGTTTCCAAACTGTATTTGAGAGCAATCATCAACAGCCCTAAACTTCCAATTGATATTTAAATCAGGCCGAACATACATCCGGGTTTTCGAACAGGAATTACAGTTTATGATGCATCAAGATTTCGGTTCAAACACCACGTACAATTCTGTTGGCTTCTATCTGTTTGGTTAGTCTTGCTTGCTACAGAGTTTGGTGTGTTGGTTGATTTACTCTAGTGCTGACTTGTTCGTTTGCTCGTGATCTACCCACCGTAGGCTTAACTAAATCCCGGGATTGGTTCCAAACGCTTCTGTTGAATGCCATAATCGTTGTCTCTCCTACTTGTTCATCCATCACAATAATCCAAAAGACAGTCTATCCTGTCCACTAGTTAACGATTTCTATTGCACACCAGCAAGCGTACGTGTGTAGCTACAATGTCTTTTAATCTGTCTGATCCACATTTCTACAGGTCTTCTATCCATCTTCCATGGTTTCGCATCCTATTCTCCGCACTCTGAAGTCTGTTCTCGTAGGAATTCAGCTCAATCGTGGTCGATCAGCAGTTATCGACCACTTCCTCGCACTCACGTATGACTCAAGTAAGATAATATGTGCAGTGTTTACCATGGTTAGCATCTCAAGGATATTACGAATCACCGTAAGTTTGAGGACGCGGATAATGAAGCACGCGACCAGCCTCAACTGTATGATAAATCTAACAACAGTAATTGTTTAAGTGCTGTGTTCCGTCCACGAGTACTATATATCATTTGTTCTCTGTCCATTATTCTGACATTTGTTTGTGGGAGGATTTATGTGTGTTCAGTGAGTAGTCATGCGAGACACTAGATCTTAACATGCTTTTAGATTGGACCACGTGACAGCGATTTTAGTGTATCCGAATAACAAATTCGGATGTCCCAATGTCCCATTTTCGTGAATCGATGCCAAGTTTGGGTGATCCAGAGAAGTCTCCTAGTATTGTACTAAAGCATGAGAGTTTTCTGGATAGAACGGTTTGCATGGATGCAGTGAAATAGCAAGTAAAAACAGAACGATCGCATGAGAGTCCCAACACTATGTGCGATAGATCATACTAACACACATCCTAACAGAGTTGGGTCTGCCACCACCAATAGACTACAGTGATCATATTGAGGCGATCACGGGGAGAGGTGTGAGCCTGAAGAAGCACAAATCCCCGTTTCATCGACTTCTGCTATGTCTGCGTGATGTACAGTGGACGTTCCCGTTTGCGACACCACTCCGATTCGCTTAGTCTGCTCCACTACGGAGACGTGGAGTAACGTCAAAGTAATATCCGGTGATTTTTGTTTTGTGTAGACAGTGAGTAACGGACAAGTGACATTTGAGTCAACGAAATTATTGTTGAGACAGGTTAAAGCGTGAGTGGACGAGCTCACCGAGTTATGGTACGGAGCATGCATTACAGCTGAATGTAAAACAGCTTTGAATCTACAATATTACTTACACATTCGAAACGGATAATCAACTCGGACACTGTATGGCTGAACACGTGGGCTACTGGTTCAAGACGGCGAATAGGTTGTAGTTCAAATCTCAGTAGCTTGATGGTGGCGGTCTGCTGATTGCAATGCAAGATGATAAGCGTACACAAGCTGTCCATCCATTTTTTGGTGTGGAATTGTGGAATAGATGTCATCGCGCAAGTGAACGTTGTTATGTGAACAAGTTAGCTCGCTGTTTCCTTTGAAAAAATGAGCAGACAAAAGCATGGTTTATTTTGAGGCATTGAGAACCTAATTGTTTAAATGAACAGAACCAACAATTACGTAGTATTTCCTACTGAAGGGAACGAACTGGAAAGTAAATATAATGAAAAAAGCCTCATAATCAGCCCCTAATTCTACGTGGGTATTGCATCCTAACCGACAGCCTCCGTTTAACCTTTTTATACATCTGTGATATATGTTTATGAAGCTGTAAACGAAACTGGCAAATGATTATCTAACTGCTTCCAGCCCTTTGAAGTTCCAAAGTTATCTGATCGACTTTTGATGGTGAGGAATTCTGCTTGTTTGTTACTGTGTCAAGGAAGTAGGATGTTCCGCAATCGATAAGAGGACAGTTTGAAAATTAGGTTTAGATCAGTCTCACTATGATTGTCTAATAGAGCTTTGGTGAGAGTTCGACAAGTGATTGATGGCTGTACCTGTAGGTAAACAGGAATTGCTAGTTTACTAAAGTATTGTGTTTGACAGCAAACATAACATTTAGCTGAGTATGATGAACCGGGTGAGTTGTACGATTGTAATGCTTCTTGGTTTGGAGAGCCCACTTGGCGAACTGTAAACCGCAATGGAAGCCGTGGACCCACATTTTCATATCGCGTCTCCAAATTGAAGCTTGACTATCGCGCCTCCGATTGAGAGGTCATAATGGCTCTTAAACCTTCAGGCGCAAGTAGGATAAATAGCCCACCATGTTAACAAGTCGAGTGCGTGAAAATCCAATGCGTTAAGACCAACCGGTCGTCTTTCAAATCACTAGCTATCCATTTGGTTAACGTGACAACTCAATTTTAGTTCTCTGAAAGTTGTTCACCAGTATCGTCAGTTAAGAAACGGACTGACTCAGAGCACTGAATTAGGCTTTGATCTTAGTCAAAAAATACTCAATTCAAATATTCAGTTCATACTGGCCATGTGGTCATCACCGTGCGCACGTGCGTGCCGAATCAAAATGTAAGCACGTGACACACCAATCACCACATGCTTAGGTCGGTTCGCCCTGACCGCGTGCACAAACGAACGAACCGTCCGGTTCTATCGTATTCCAAACGAATCATTCATGCTATGAACGTCATACACCTGACCGAATGCGTCATATTTCTTTGACGTGATCGAAGCTCCAAGTGTACCGGCACGACCGTCGATTGACAGTGCTCAACAGTGGGATTTTGCACTGTCAAATGGGCACAACGACCGCTCACTATACACGACCTGATGTCAAAAGTAATGTCAGAAACGCAATATTGCATAATTTATGTTATGAATCATCTTGCAATACCTTTACTAATGTTTCTAACAAACTATTAACTCCATCAACTCCAAACTTAATCACAAAACAAATTACATGACGTATTATTAACGGTCTATCGGCGTAAAGCCCCCACCATCGGCCATATAAAAAGCAACTCCTTTCAAATATACAGAATTATGACAACCGTTTCGATACACCAAAGAAGACTAGAGTTGGTGGTCTGAACTCTAATCGTGGTGGGTTGATGGTGCGTCACCAACACAAGATATAAGGCAAGAAACCCTTCAAGAAAAAACATCCATCAAAAAGAACATTTACGATGTATGACATCTTTAACATTAAGCGTCTGCACTGGGAATAGATACACTTCCATAATCATAAAGAAAACAATTTCTCGAACTTGAAACGCACTCAGTTTCCCCCCAGGAAAAAACAGCATGTAGGGTCAAAATCCAATTTGCTTACTCACTGAAGCCTGTCGTGAACAATCTCCACACATGGCTCATACAAGGTGAAATCCCACCTGCAACCAACTGTAACGCCTAGTCTGATGGTCATTCAGTAGCAGTTTGGATCTCGGGACAGTACGAAACCGACACTCTGGGAACTGTGAGTACCGTTCTTCAGACAAGGTTTCTTGCAAAATGTGAGTCCAAATAAGATATCAGAACTTTTGTTCTGCAATCAGAACATAATTTATGCACCATAATGACGTCGGCACAAAACGAGAAGGTATACAAATCGTTGGTGATCAACATTTTGGTACTGCGTAAAACAATAACTGAGTGGATGACATCCTCTGAAATATGAGATTCTGGATTGGAAAAGTCGTTAGTTGACCCTTGACTTGATCAAATCAGTCTGACACTATCCGACCTACCCTGAATGTAATCATATTGTTGCATGACAGAGAAACTGGATGGCTTTACGCCAGTTTGCCTGATGTTATTCGATTCGATTGACACGCAGATACGACTGATTGTCATGACGTATGGGCACATCTCACTGTGTGCAGAACACGTAACCACCTCAAAAGGAAATGTTGACCGATAAGGAGGTAGATCGACGTTTATGTTCTTCCTTGTTCAGAACTGGTTTAATGTAACTGAGAGAAAATCATAAACTGACACATGAAACATGTATGCTGAGTAGGCATAGTATTTCATGAAGCCTGTATAAATGATGAGTGTACTTGAGACTGAGATACAACCGGAAGTGGCTTAACTCTTGTGTATACAGTCTGTGTTACCCGCCATCTGAGCCAACACGTTTGTTAAGTTGGTTCACGGAGGAAGGTGGAGTTTGATTGTCATTTTTGATCAATTTGAGGAACATGTTTCTAATCTATAGATGAGTGTTTGCTGATCAACCGATCATCCGAGTTACCACCAGTGGACTCTAACTTATCGTGTTACGAAATACATCCCAGTATTTCTGCGCCGACGACGCACGTGGTCTACCTTAATACCTGGCCATCGCCAGTACCCAATTATTAGTATTTTTTAAAATAACCTTCTTTAGTCAGCATTTTTGGTGTATTCTCTTCCCTTCCGTAAAATTTGTTTTTCGAACCTATTGCACTGTACTGCCGATTTCTCTCTGCAGACTTGACGTTTCATTCTCTCTTACGTATTCAGCCGCAACTTCATATATGTACTTCTCATGTTGCCTTATAACCTCTACACCAACAGTACAATTTGTTGCAACTGATTTTTTTTATTGCAATGTGGAAGCTTCGAATACGTTCATCATTGATTTCATCATGTCTTCTTTACTGACCTTCCTAACGTTGTTACTGGTCATCATTCTGCCATATTTTGCCAAAACGATTTTGTTTCGCGTATAAACTCCTGCAACCTCAAAGCCCCGTAGGACAGAACTGTCATTATTTTGATGCTCGTTACATGAACTGTTCGCTATGATAAAATCATGTAAATAACACAAGTGAAAAACTATCTGAACCCCAGTGGGTTTGATATTTCGTTTGTGCCTGATCCTTTATGACGATCACTCCTTACTGGAATCAACCCTTAACGATTGCTGTTAACTCGACAATGGTGGAAGCAAGCCGAAGTTTAGGCGAATCGTTGACAACCCACACTACAGACTTCGACGAGACTAGTGAGAGAAAAACTATGGGAATACGGTAATCTCTTTCCACGCCATACAAAATTGCTAGTATGTTTACAACTAGGGACTCCTAGCTGACATGCTGTGGATGAAGTAGCGCTGTGTCATCTACCCCAAGTGTTCCATTTACGTTGCTTTTCTTATATATGTGTCATGTTCTGTCAATAACAAAATGTTGGGTAAAAACTTTGAACCGCCTCACTAATGTGTATCAAACTGTCCGAAAACTTGTCAATAAGTTCGTGATCAGGACTTCTCCATCAAGTTGAAATTATCTTTCTTTGAACCCATCGAGCAAAATAGTGCTGACCGATCATTGATGAGTAATTGGGGCCAGTGATTGTTACAATTTAAATAACAGGATTAGGATTGAGGACAAGTTTATCACAAAAAAATAACAGCCATCTCAATAGCAATATCCTTAACAGCCACATTAAGCCACATTAGGCTGTTACTTTTTAGGGTCTTAGGTTACAGTATGAAAAATACGGATTTAACCCCTGTAATGCAGTGAAGTTATCGTGCGGTGAGAAGGTCAGCTAAGTACGCAACGAATCATTGGAAAGAGTCGATTTGTCAGCGGACCTTCGCAAACATGGAATTGGCTTCAGTGACCGTTCGTGTGTCCCTCGACAGGTAACCAGGTGGGGGATTTTTTATCATCCTGATGAGAATATGGAAAAGTTTACTTGTTGTCTTCTGACGGCATTATTGTGCTGAGGATTAAGTCGACCACGAATCCAATGTAGCATGTTGGGGCTGCGGTTGACTGAGATTGTCATTTTGTTTGTTCATTTAACTGAACTGACTGCTCTACGATTGCAAAATCTTTGATATGCATCATGTGACAACTCTGAACATTGTGATAAATGACCAAATCGGATGTACGATTAGAATAACACTCAGTGAAATATCTCAAAGCCGTGATGAGATATAGTCAAATTACAAAGCGGATAGGATTGCGGACAACATGAACAATCGAACGAATCATCACTCAACGAAATCAGACCAACGGGCGAGAAATGGCAATCAGAATTCCACGACAGAAGGCGTCAGTCAAACGGACGGAACTAGACAGAAGTGCACACTATGTTTAAATGGAAACCTCACTGCGTTGTGGACTGGAATTCCGGTTCATAAACGTGAGCGCGTGAGTGGCATGAGGACATGCGAATTGGACAACAAAGATCTCGCTTTGTTGAACGACTTCTCGATACAGCATGACTCACACGGACACTGGTAACAAAATAGAAGCCGGACTTGTTTTTTTTACCCCGTTCTGGAATCGGTGATTGTTTGCATTTTATGGTCATTACAGTACAGTCACGCTTAGCAGTATCATCAACCAGATAAATCAATATTGATTATTTTCCGTTACTCACTAAGTGAACATTGTTTGGTCGTAATTGCAATATGTCCCTCTTACACCGCGTGTTACACTCGGGCAAGACCATCCATAGTAATCACTCACTACTTGGAAAATCAAGACCAGCACAACACTTGGGGTGATAACCATGATTAACTATGATTTCACTGCGTGACCCCAGTAGGCAATGAAATGAACACACTTTTATCAAGAGGCATGCATGTATGGTTTATCATCCAGCTTCCAAATTGAGTGATGGCGTCAGTACGTGTAGGTTAGCCAGACTATCTGAACTTCCTACTCGGTACATTTTAGGTGGGTCGAGTTTCTACTCGAAGTTCTAGTTTGTCGTTTCCATTTACCTTTGATCTCGTATTGACTGCTTCTGTTCATCCTGGGTGTTTGATGAAATTGGTAGCGTTCTGGTAACTTTTGACAAATTAACAGATCTAGTCTCACTGTCCAGTTTGGGTGTCTGACTGTCTGCAGCGGTCAGTTGGAGTAGACTAGCCTGTCTGGATCGGAAGGACTAAAAGAACCCTGCTCATGCAGTCGTTTCGTGCGCTGTTACGCACCCGCTCCAATTAATTATTCCCAGTGTGACCCCTGCTGAGCATCATTAGTCACTCGATTGATCGATTTTTGTACGAACCCACAGTATCAGTCAACTCCCAGTCTAACAGAACATCATGATACGACACTTGTACATAGTTGGGAAAAATAAGATAGAGTAACTGATAGGTCTTCGTTTTCAAAAGGGCCTTGTCTTCGCCGTGAGACAAGGTCTCATCGGCCGTTTGCAGCAAGATATTAAAATGTCTGGTCATTCTGGACAGACGATAGTAACGGAAAATAAACGATGGCAGGTTAAACGATTGACTATGTGAATCACAGAGACAAACTCACTCTTTTTGACCCACTAGACAACAGCTCATGCGCTGAGTGACTCATTTTCACATTACAGAACTGTCCAGTCGTTCGGTTAACCACTCAACCTTCGAGCATCTACAGTACGTCCCAGAAGTAGCCACACAGCCTCAACGTCCGGAGGCCGAACCGAAAGACAGTCATGGCTCGGGTGTGTGTGCTACGCCCGAATATTTGAATTTTTTATTCCCGCCAAAGCACAGGCCAACGAACAGGTAGAGTGCTAACCGAGTCGTGTGAGCGAACGGGCACAACACACTGTCGAAACCAGTCAGATTACCTCGCTGTGTGTAGAGTGGATGCGTGGAGAAGGGACCTATGCTCGGCCCTATTGCTTTAGAATACGGACCGCTACGCCTCACGATCGATAACACCTGGCTGTCCACACACATCTCTGTAACCGTTTCAGTGCTTGAAAAGTAATGCTGGACTGGGAACCAACATGAATGTGCCAGTGAGTGCAAGATGGACAAAGTTGAGATACGATATTTCACTAACGGATTGTGCCATCAACGATAGTTTTTCATCAATCGTTAAATAGTAAGAAGGTGCATTCTGGAACGAAACGGATTTATAAATCACTAAACGATAGATCGAAAACTGACTATGCAGACAGAGTGAGTAAATGACTGAGGACAGTCCTAGCTTCGATAATTCCATTGCACCGGAAGATATGTTGGATTTGTGGACATTTGGGTGACTAGTTCACTCTGTGTGTTTGTCCGTTTG
>LOND01000312.1:6607-19116 GCA_014220965.1 Paragonimus kellicotti
TAATCGCTGCGCCACTGACCTCACAGTTGGAACCACCGAACTATTATGTCAGAATGTTCGCTCACTTTCTCTCGTGCATAACTCTGTATGTCGGGCGAAACGCTACAAGCACGTTCTGATAATATTTATCACAATCATGTAACTTGTACAAACAACCTGAATAGACGAACCTCCTTTAAATGCAAAAATTCATTTTTAATGGAATTCCTACTAATATTTAATTAAGTCTGGCCTATAAGTCTGGCCTGTAAAATTTCAGTTTGACTGTGCTTCACCACGCAACTTATTCCCATACCTCTGTTAGTCCGTGAACTGTGTATTTAAAATCACTGTCAGTTCAATGTGAGTTTGCAAATTTGTTGATGATTCCGCCACTCACTCCAGTACGACTGAATAACACACGAGGCACGTTGGATCAAACTGTGTCGTTCACGGCGCCGGAGCTCAATTTACACAAATATCTCTCAGTCAGGAAGAAAAGGACAAAGTGAAATTAGGCAAACACCAAATTATCATCCTAACTTAAACAGATCTGCTAATCACAGACAAGACTAGGCTACCGTAGACTTCAAATAAGATAAATTGCTTGAAATATAGTCAAATTGTAATGCTCTGGAAGAACGTCGATTAGTGGGGCTTTCAGGGTATTTATGTACAAAGCATGCTAGACCGTATTGGGGCACCATATCTACTATTGAATTTGTAACACTAAGTTCACTTTAACCACTTCATCAGAGCAGAAAGAAGACATACATTGCGATATGTTAACATAAAGTATTTGAATTTCAATTTGAATTTGTGTGTTGTCGTGAATGGATAAAATCTGCCAAACAAGTAATAGCCCCCAAACTGTCTATCAGTTTACGCGGTGCCCATTGTTGTTTCTCGTGAATACATAACTATCTAAATAGTGGGTTTATTTTGTTTCAGAACACTTAATTCGGTCGCGGCCAAAAAAAACGCGCGGGACACTAAGGCCTGAGTATTATTAACGCAGTGAAAAGAACCGTGGATAACTAACCTAAATTTCGTAGGATACAGTGGTGATCTGTGAAAGCAGTAAGTGACCTTGACCTCGGTTTGCATAACAATTAGCTATAGCGTTAACCTGGAATCTAAACGAACTAAACAGTGTACGTCTGACTTGATTTCCTTGTGATTTTTTTACTATAGCCAAACCCACCGCCATTTCCGCTCAGTACAGATAATTGACTGATCTTCTGGATAATCATTATGTAGTTGATCCCCGGTTCATTAAGATGCGTATCTGAACGAATAGGTCAATAGATTTACAGCACCTCAATTGCACTCGAACAAATTTCTTGCATCCGTACGTGTGTTTATTGCAGACAGCTTTAACTCGCTGAATTCTACGCAACAACAAACTGAAAACATGGTAGTCAGTTCATTCGCCATCAAAACAGCGTCTGCGTTACAAGAAACTCGTTGGTATGCCTACAATAAACAGAAACACCGGAGTGCGTTCACTTCTACGTGCCGCAATAGACGTTTGTTTGGGGGATGTAAATGTGACCTGGAAGTGCTTCGTTCTTGCACTCGCGTCTTGCGCAATCGGATACCATTTTGCGACCGACGACGGTGGTGGTATCCGGACATTGTTGTTGTTGTGCCGCCTGATTGCATGGTCGTGTTTTTGACCACTTCTGATAGATTTTTCACCACCCTGGTTCCGACCTGGCAATCAGGGTGCTTCGTGTATACGGTCGTATTCATAAATAACCTTCGATTTAGCCATCTGAAATATCGTTTGCTTGCCTACTGGTCAGTGTATCGGAACAGTTTTGTATTCGCCCGCTGGCTTCGCAACAGAGAAGGCAAGAAAATCAACACACTTCAATCCCTGTACAATTATGTGCCACGCATTGTCTGCTTCCGTGTAGCCGTTTTCTGAGACTGCTGTTACCTCAAGAACCGTTGATGGTGAATGAGGTTACAAACTGTAGAGAAGTAACCTTGGCTATCCTTTCTACCTTGCCGGTCTTTATTCCGATATCTTCATTGGTGGATTAGTGACCTTAACTATTATTTTCGGTAACTGTCCTTCGATTTTCTGATTCGAGAATGTTTGTAGGTCGTTATGCGTCCATATAAATACCTTGTAGTTTTCTCCTTGCCGTTTGGGGCGGAACAAAGCTGCTTTTTGCACCCGTCTTTTGGTTTGTCTTGGGAGCAATTACGGGGACAGTCGCGTTATTTTCGGGACCAAGATTTTCCGTGTTAATTATTACGAGGAGGAGAATCCGATTTTTGTCAAGCGCATTACTATACGTGGACGAACCAGCGTATTCTTTTGAGGGTTCACAGCAACAAATCCTTTCAGATAACCGGTATCAAGAGAAAACTGATTTAAAAGAGGCGGTTCGTCCTCCAGGTTGTTGCCTGTGCAACGCAGCCTCACCTGGTCAAACAGTCTACGCATCACTCCTGTTTCGTACCTTTCGAAGGTGAAGGCAAACAGATGAAAGAAGTTGACAAGTATTCCTTCAGCAAAAAATACGTCAAACCACACCCATTATTAACTGCCCTAATGCCCAGGAATGATACTGGAACACTGGCTTTATTTGGTGGCATACTCTGGAATGGTTCAATTAACCAAATAAATCTTTTTCTCAAACTGAACCCTCGTGATTAACAGATTATCATCAATACATCTTCTGCAAAACGACGTGACGTCCAGTCAGTTTGAGATTTTCTCCCCTAGTTAAGCGGCAAGGATATCACTCAAGATCTGGCCGATGGAACTGTCTACTTTGACACTGTCAATTCGATGATAAGCACTGGCTTGAACTGTAAAGCTCACACTGTATGCTCACAGTAACAGCAATCTCCTTAAATTATGTCTTGAAATTTCTATCTTCACCACATATTGTTTAAGACAGAACAAAAAATGTGTAAGGTTTTCTTTATGCATCAAATTTGCAAATGAAGATTCAAAATACAGATAGACCATGGATTCGTTATATGAATGGATGTTTTCTTGAGTTTGAGCTAACTGGAACAGTTAATCCTACTGACTCCTACTGGAGTTATAAGTTTCGCTGATTGGTCAGCCATTTTACGCTGCTGTGACGCTGAACATGACCAGTGACGGATATGAGGTAACGCCAATTTTCACCAACTAACGAGTGCCTATGAATTTTGGTATTCACTCTACTTGATACCCGTAATTATAGTGTAAGTCCATCCGTTTTTCTATGGACTTCCAACACATTTGGGAAAAGCTTCGCATCACCTTGAATCCATAAAATCCGAACTATCATCCCATAGCAGCATCGGAAAAGAATTGGCAAAGAATCGTGCTGGCTGAAACGTTAACGCTCGCTTTACAGTCAACAGGTATCGGTCCACCAACGAATGTCATATCTAGCATTTATACAGTGTCTGCAAGGGTTACGTTAAACTGAACGAGCATTCACCCCAATGAAAACCGTTAGGGTAGTGATTGCATAGCAGTCCTCCTAACGGCGGACTAACATACATATTGCACAATCTCATTGCATACGTAATCGGTTCAATGGACACAAGACTGAAAAACTATGAATCTCACATTCTGTTCGTGCATTACAAGCCTGAAGATTATTGGACCTGGTCTTGCTAACAAGCTGGTGTGCATACTCTACGGTTAGGACGAGCTCGGACAGTCATCGTGCTTACAGCTTTATTCGCCATCTTACGTGACAGGACCGGTTTCGAGCGATGCAATAATCGTGAACCACCATCGACAGACTCCTTGTCTAGCAAATGTCGTTCCTGGAAAACCCAGTTCAACAAGTATATAAAATACTATTCTACACAATAGGTATTGGCTACATGAAATACATCTACTTAGGAAGCTGAGTTGCCGGAACAACCCGGACTGGATGAGTGGGTAATGAAGCTGATGACGTTGCTGGCAGCGTCATGGCAGTACTGAGAGCGAGTATTGATTAGTTTCTTTACGAATTGCCTAGGCCGCCTACAGCCCCACTGTAACTACCGCCACCACCAGTACTGCCATAAATAAAGAAAACCCAACCAGCACTGAGTTAATCAGACATGGGAATGCTTAGAATTAGTGCCAACAAAAATGGCGATTCCCCATTCCATACTGATTTCCGTTGCAATCCGCAAATCGAGTTGAACAGGGTAATTTGACGAACGTGCGCTCATGACCCGTAGCCAGCACACATTCGTAGGTATGTGAGGCTGTCTATGAAACGAGTGTTAGCAAGCGGCAGGGAAGAATGCACAGAAACCTGTGGTTGGTTCAGTCCACTCTGTGCAGCATTGTTTACCATGCATATTTACATATATGTATGTGTTTTCACCGCACGAGCGCTCGAACGGAACCTTCGAATTGTTGTGGCTTTATGTATTCTTTAGTGATTTGTGCAATTTTGTACCTGCACATGCGCCTAACAAATAACAAAAAATAAGCCATCCTGACCTAGACAACCGAGACGTGGTACAGTGAACTGTACAGTATAGTGCATATGAGTGGTTTGGTTAAAGTGCTAATCTTATGGACCTAACGGATGATTTGTGTGCTTGGTGAGAATAACGGATAAAGAGTGCAGGCAGTTCCACTCAAGTGTATTTGAGTCGTGGCAAGCATAACGTTGTGTACACAGGTGTCTCCGGCTGAATTGTCCGAATGGAACACTTCAGTTAAAGTTTGAGAAACAGTATAATTTACAAGTTGCCAAATGAGTGAACTTATTGGGTTCTAAGTCACTCTGACAAAAACGTCTCATTGATCAAAGATTTACTGAATCTCCTTCAAGCCTGTCAGTTATGTGTTTGACTGGAACAGTTAGCATGCTCCATATTGGCAGATCAAGATTCGAACTGGCCAAATGGAAATTGACTGTCCTTTCTAATGAGCTGAAACAATAACAAAATTGGGTACGGATTGTTGGTTTTAGAATGGGTTTCAAAAAGATTGTCAGTTTGATTTTCATTGACTTTGAGAAGACTAGTACCTGTTGAGCCGACGGATACTAACAAAGAGTGCAAGTGTATCTGAAAAAGGTCGAGGTAATTAGACATGGGGTAAGGACTAAGCAGGAACACTAAGCTGCAAAGGCTTCCGAAAATTATACACACTAACTCAACTGCAAACAGAGCTGACAGGGCCGAAATCTGGCAAATAGCGGTCGGCCACAAATCAAATGAACTGACTCGCATTTATGACGATCAAACTGATGGTAATGTAAACGCCAACATGCATCAAAATCACTCAGCTATTTGGTCCGTCTATCAAACTGACTGTATTGACTGTAGTTTCGTGTACACGCGTCCGTGATCTTCTGTTTTAACTAATTCGAACTGAACTAGCCGTACGACATAATCTTCGCGTGATTGAGTCTGTAGTGATGACACGAAGTTTTGGATTTCTACGGATGATGGACCAGATCTACTTTTTACATTTCTCCTCGAAAGTTCTACATATATGAATGTTTGCCACGGACCAAAAACATATAATCGTACCAGCTCATCCTTGTTTGCTCGTTCAGCGAAGATTCTAGTATCCAATAGACGCTCATGAACGTCACTTAGCCACATCCGGTTGCTTAATTGGTGCTCATTTGTGTCATGACGTCCGTTTTTGCCACCGCGTTCAGAAAGAACACAAACAAAGGATCATCTATTCAACTGACTAAGTTTTCGGGATATTTTGCTTGATTCTGTCGGCGTGCTGGTAAAAGACTTACTCAAGCTATGTTATCCAATTGACTGGCTATACAAACAGCTCAGTACTCCTTTTGATATGCAGAAACAGTCATGGAATAATGGTGATCAGAAGCCCCGAATAATTTAGCTTTCGATGTTATTCTGTTGCAATTAAGGATTTCCGGGAAACCGTTTGTGAACCATAACACACTACAAATTCTGACCAGCCAATCGCAACGATGCGACTGCAATCAAGCGTAGACGTCCCGATTGTCATATTGCTATTTGTTCGACAATTGTTAAGCAGGAGGGTAATCCGCTATTTACTGACTGAAAAACGTAATATGATTGATGCAGAAATTTTTCACATCTAACCCATTACTTTAGTTATTGCTATCTATAAAACCGCTTGTAGCTAGAATAAGCCCCTCAACTTTTGTATTCTGACCCTATTTCGTCGGGGTCAGCGTTTGGTGGGAATTGACTCATTACTACAATGAAAAGGGTTGTCAAGAGAGGATTATTTGGTGCTTAACTCAATGTGAGTCTAAATTCCCTTTGGGATTAGCGAACTGTTTAGAGCGGCGCCACGTTACTTGCTCAAACGACAGCACGCTGTAACAACTTTACTTGAACCCAGCTTGGGGCTTCCAAAACAGATCGCCATGGCTTCTGCAGCTGGCAAGAAGGACCTTTGGCGGAGCTGCAGTGAACAGGTATAACGTGATAGATCGCTTTAACTGCGATACCTGCACTGGTTCTGTACGTAGGGTTGATTAGGTTGATCAGAAGCAAATGGTTGAAACGTATGATGCTTCTGTACTGCACTGCTAGTACCTCGTGTTTAAGTAAAATCCTAGACTACTAAATTCGGACCGTGTTGCCTCAAATGCTCGATGTCTCATTGAGATCCACGAAATACTCAAAGATTTGAGGGGAACGTAATTGATCAATCGCTATCCTTCCGGGGCTACAAGAAATTCGTTTGGCAGAAACTGTTTTAGAACAGCGTGATAAGCATAATTTTATCGTTCATTTCAGTTTAGTAAAAGTGGCCAAAATCAGTTCGGCCCATGGAATTCGTACAGTCGAACGACACCGCACCTATTCAGTATGCGAACGTTAAAGAAGAAAAATCGACAGACTGTGGGCTGGCTAAAGCTTGGTCAAATAATTCGACTGAGGACAACTCCGTCAGTTTTAATGAAATGGTGTTAAGACCAGCGTCACAAGATGCTCTATTACTGTGCGAAATATCCACATTTTCTGGCTCCATACTTGAATGTGGATGGCTAAATGACTCTGATACTTGTTCAGAATGGCAATTTGACACTAACCTTTCAAACCCATTGTTTACTTTGGGCCATGTACGAAGTAGAATACGTGCTGTCGGTTCGACTGGCTACGTTTCGATCCTAATGTTGCATTATCGTTGCTGGCTGAATTTCATTGCGTGCTGCTGTTGTGAAATGCATACGTGTGATTGGATATTCACATCATTTTCAGATCTATTCCTTTTTAAGCAATACTCAGTGTTTCTGAATCGTTCATTTCAATCTCCGTTCTCTGAAGTAAGGTTAGCAAAACGTATCATTCATTATATTGCGTCGTCAGTTCCATATGAGGTTTTAGATTCCATTGGTTACCAGGCAGCATTGTTATGCCATTTGACAATTCCACATTTTTGGTGCTTACCTTTTCAAAATATGCACCGAAATGTCTCTTGGAGATCGACATTTAGAAATTCGGCATGTATGACTATAATCTTAAGAGGTTTTGTGATAGTTACCTGTGCATATTTGATATATGACAGTGGGCGGACTACTACACTGTGGAAAATGATTCCATGAATATTGTGTTCAACGGAGAAACTCTTGGAAACGGATCGGCTGAACCAACTAACTTCGCAGTTCGTGCGAATCAATGCGGTGAAGGGAGAATTTTGAGATATATCGACTAGCAAAACAGGTTCCATTAGTAATCGAGATTTAACCTCACTATTAACTTGGCATGGCTAGAAGGTAGGACATTACTTCCTTGGCTACACTGTTCAGTGTGAATAAACAATTTCTGTAGGACTTAAAATTTGGATTATTGATTTCTTAAGTCGGTCTCAGACGACATTCTCCGTTCGATGTCTTCAATATATTAAGACAAATCGGACCAAGTCCTGTCGAATTGAGCCAATATTTTGCTTTACTGAAGTTTAATGGCAGCAACTATAATCATGCTCAAAATAACCGCGAAATCACTCCATGGGTTTTGCACGTAAAAGAGTTCTCAATAGTCTTGGTTGCTTCAGTATAAAAATGACTTTGTTCACTTTAATGCTTTGCAGCTTTAATAAGAACGATCGGGATCCAGTATCACAACACAGACTAAAAAACCATGGGCTTGCTTGGAATCCTTCCGTTACTTGTAATTACAACGAACATGGAATTTTTTCATCTCTGTGCGATTATTCAGTCACCATTCAAGTTATTTTGGTCACCTATCGTAGCAACATCAAAATGGATCAACTAGCTTAGATTTTTACTTCATACTGATCCTTTTCGATCATAATATGCCGCCGATGCATCTTCTGTCGTTCATTATCTGTCTATCTTTGCAAGTCCTTTGTTATCCATTGTAGTTCTGTTCATCCTCTCAAACTGTTTTCTGTGAGTTTTCAAACTGGTTGTATATACAGAACATTTGATAACAGATCCTATTAGTTCGCACCCACTCACTCATACCAGTCTCGTTCCCACCTTATCCTTCGTCTATGTTATCTTCAATTACTTCAACTCGCGTGATAAAGTTGCTCACAGGCTTTGTTCTTATCTGATCCCAGGTCTTCATCGAACTGTCTCTTAATAACATTAGACAATGTTTTACATCTCAGGCTGTTCACAACCCAGGTTATACGGTATCAGTACTCTATTCCCCTCCCACTCTGTTGTATCACGAAAACAAACAAAACGAAGTGTAACCGGGATGATCGATTAGTCGTCAGCCATTCTTATAAGGTTTCCTTTGTATTTCATTAAGGCATTAGGCTGGAATCTTCATCCACGTTACAACTGTTTGGTTTTTATGCCTATTTATTGAATATCCACCAGACAGGATGGAAAGAAGCAAAATAATTGATGTGTTTGGTCTTTGTGGTTGTTGAAGGCAATAAGTTTCTTATTAACTTGTGGGAAATCGGGGAACTGACTAAGTGTGGTGAAATATATGGTAGTGGCACTTGCGGTTGATTTGTGACATCCAGTTTAATCCTAGATTGAATCACCATTCCTGATCTAGTTAAGCCAAAATTTACTCATACGATCAATGCATTCCGCTGTATAATAGTTACATTAAAGGGAATAGGAGAGCACTGATAGTTCATGAGCTGGTAGATTGTCCTTCGGGTGTTTTCTGGTCACCGACATTGTTGTAAACCATCTTCACAAGCTTGCTTTGGGAAAAAATGATAACTACGATGACTTGATTATTTCGTTGTAATATCTCTTTGCCCCAGTGGTTTACGGCTTAGCAACATGGGATTTTCAGTCGAACGAACAAACTACCTGCCCGTGCGCAAAACATGCTAGTGTATTTGCTTTCCAGCTAATGTAGAAATTGTGCAACAAATCAGGTCAATCCAACAACGTTGTCTGGTAATGACGAAAATTATTGCATAATTCACTGCTGTGTGCAAAATCTTTTGATTCTGTGACCACTGTTCACTTTATTTTAACATCTTGATCATCACTCACCTGTCATAAATCACTGGTTTTGTAACCACGTAGTAACCAGATTTCACATTATTTAGCAGTGTTGAAAAACTCAATGTACTAGTCAAACCTATAAACAGGCGGTGACCTAATAATGGGACTTCAAAAAGTTTGTTCCTCACTTCGCCTTTCTGGTACCATCCGATTATTTTTTTTATGCGGGATAGTACCTGGTGATGGAATTCTTCAACCACTTTTAAAATGTGACAATGTTCCATTGACAAACATGTTTCTTCGATGGATTTTTAACGTAGTTAACATAAGGATGCTTGTTGTCAGAGTAAATTTGTTTACCGAATTTGCTGGTTTCACCAGGTGTTTATGAACCATGAAAGAGCCATTTTGGAAAAATAGGCGGGTAAAAATTTCAGAATCAATTCCATCAGTGGTGTCCACGTTCATTCGAATAGACAATACGCTTATACCTCTGCCTCCGTACGTTTCGCTGAACATTAGTCCCAGCTTTGTTATTTTTACTTAAACCATATTACTAGTTTAATCGAATAGGATGATTTAGTATATTACCATCACCAATAGTCCCGTGAAAAGTTGCTAATATACAGAATACTTTTTGAATAACACAAACCCCGGATTTGTCATTCTTGGACGCGAATTATCAACTTAACAAGTTTTTTATATCAATCGATTCATTTGGGTTTTTGTAAAAATTTCATTTAGCCTTGCTTAAATGAAGCCGCAAGGCGGAATTCTGTTATTTTGTTATTTGCCATCTTTTTATTGAGTATTTGATTATGTTAACTAATTCATCCCTCCCCGATACGGTAAATAATCACCTTTCGCGGTGACCTTAGGAAAACCAGCGGCATTGGGGTTGTGCCTGACATGTCAGTTTGCCCCATCATGCTACTTTTCACTATGGTCAGATTGGGTAGGATGGGGGACATGAAGGTGTGTGTGTACGCTCACGTAAATAGGGTCATGAAGATGCCACTAATGGTGTGAACAGAAGCGTTGATTCCAGAATTATGCAGTTGAGGTCGTAGCAATCAAATGTGAACTGCCAGTCAGGGTGTTGCACTTGGGCAGTGCATCAGCGGATTGGACTGATCATTTGGGAGGAATAAACTTTGGATGATATTATCGACCAAGCGCAAACTGAGGTAACAATTGTAGCAGGTAAGAGTTTATAACATACTTAAGACTGAATGCAACTTTTGCACATAAACCTTTATCTGTCTTTAAGATAGCAGGTGTTTTAAGTGTCACAGGGTTTGATGATAAATATGCATTGTAAAAAGAAATGAGTCCTTTTACCAACCGCGCCTAGCGGTGGATAACTTCTGTTGAAATCGGTTAGAACAAGCAAATAGCGGCGACTTTATAAGTCCCGGGGTGGATCAGCCACAACATTGTTTTCACTCCACTTCCCAATAAGCAATCACACGCCGAATGGAAGGCTTTTTCAGACAAAGTTGGTTAGATAGTCAAATGACGAAATAATAACCTCAGTCAGCGTACTCAAAACGGAAATGATGCGAAAAACGTATGAAGCACCATGAACAAGAAGATCGTTTACTTGCACAAACAGCTTTTCATTGATGCTGCTGCTGTTGCTGAGTTACAACACAATGGAAGCTGCGTATAAACATTGCATCATGTGTCGTTTAAGTATCCGTACATAGCTGCGTTCAATAACACACTTAACACCAACAAATAATTTTGCTAAGGTGAGCGGTGAAGTTTAGTTTTGTTGTTAATTAAAACCCTTACACGTTGCAATAATCAAGACTTTATTTGATACTTTCCTTATTTTTGGTAGGTTAATAAGAACCTTACCAAAAATAATCATGGCTAAACTATCCTGGGCACAAGACATACGAGTCAATTCGGCTACTTTCCCGTACATATAAACATATATTTATGTACGAATATATATAAATATATATATGTATATATGCACAAAGACGATGCAACTCTTGCGATCAACTTGGTCGCTTGTTACCTCCCAAAGAATGAGCGCTATGTTCAAATAGAAGGGAGATAAATGTGATTCCGAAGACGGTTTCCCGCTCATCTACCTTTGTCATTTCCTGGAATAATGCTTTTTCGAAAAATAGTCCAAATGTCCCGTGGTATTTAGGACATACATTTGCCATCACATATCTCTGTATGACATATTTCCAAAATTCTCTCAAATTACTCGATTAACGCAATATGAGTTATTAAGCTCATGTGTAACATATGCCACTTTCCACAAGTTTTGCACTTTTAAGGGGCTGACTCATATGCAGTATGCAAAGCATGCCTCATATCATCCAATCATTATTTCGCCTTGACGACCTGTGTAAATCCCACATCTGGAAGGCACATGCCTTTTGCCTTGATCAGATTTTTGTCGAAAGCGTATGTTGTTACACTATGTGTTCTACGATTATCTTCTTCAGACGCACTCGCACTCGTGTCATCGTTATTCTCCGCAATACATAAAGAGTTAATTCTCTTTTTATCCTATTATTTTATATTGCTTATTTTGTAAAGCGATTGTAAGTCTGGTTTATTAGCCAGTGATCTTACTCTTTCTCATTTTCCTTCAAACTTTACGCACAGTTGGAGTTCCATAAATCACAATTGCGGGAATTTAGTTATAATCTTGTAACATTCTACTACTTACACGGAAGCTAATTAAGATTTTTTCACGTGACATTTAGTGCTCAGCAGATGTCTGTTTTATTTAACGAACGACGTAATGAAAGCCACTGAACATTTAAAAACTGTCTAGTTGCATTTTTAAGCGGGGAACGTTCCTTTTCTCATGACGTGCGGTCGAAACCAGCAAGCGCGCACAGGTTGAATTTGAATTGTGTGACGGGGCGTGCTGCTGTGTTGTTGACGCCGTTTTAGTTTCCGTTTGTGTAAGTCGTGTGCATGGCTTACTGGGCCTTTGGCTCATGTTTGTGTATTGTTTCCTTTTACAGGACTGCTGTTGGAACACCTGCTTCAGAAGAACGCTGTACCCCTGTGTCTCCACGTTGCCCCAAATTTGGTCCGTAAGTGGGACGGGCAATCAGAGTAGAAATGGCCGGCTTGTATGTTAGAATACACCTATATTTCAGG
>LOND01000312.1:98671-117981 GCA_014220965.1 Paragonimus kellicotti
AATTCCATTTCGTTGACAAAGTGCCGGCGAATTGCCGAGTGCCCAGAAGATGTAGTGTGGTGAAAATCAGTGACCAGATCGTACACTCTTCAGTTGTAAAATATTGAGACAAACATAAGGAGTTCTTAATATCAGTGACGTGATAAAAAGTGGTATCCTTATAAAGTTCATATTGAAGTTTTTCGTGTTTGGCTAGTATACTTAGGTTTCATTTTAAAAATGAATGTCTTTGTCTATTCAGGCGTTAAATGCAACACGTTTAGATTCGCATGGCTCGTGATCCACACACCCACTCGTTGCTCGCTAATAGTAGTAGAAACTTCACAAAGTAACTTGGACTACGCCAGTTAATTGCTCATGGACGATGGCTCGAAGTGAGTGTATATTGGCATCGAAAATATTTGCTAACTGTTACTCCGTGTGCATCAGAGTAATTTTCTGCGTATGAAAAGAAGGCCTACGGTTTCCTGTGTGACCTTCGTTGAGAAGCATGAGTGATGCTGAATCTCTTAGAAGGAATTTGTGAAGCCCTCTACTCGGAACCTTCTTGACAATATTCGGCTCCATAATTCGTTTTCATTCGGGAAAAAATGACACAGAGAGACTTGTCCTCACCTTAGGAAATTTGGAAGTTCCAGAATATTGTCAATGATATGAGTGTTAAACAAAAAATATAACTATATAGGTTATAACTGTTGGGTTAGTTTTCAATATGTAAGGTGGGTTAATTTTCTTCTCTATACTTGAAGAGTTCTGTTCTGAAAGTAGAGTACAGAATGTACAAAGCAATGCGTACACTGAAGTTCTCTGCTGTTACCGACTGCCTATAGTAAAACCCATTGTCTCCCTCTGTGGTCGTGGTAGGAATGGCTAAGAAATTTAAATCAAATTTGAGTGGCTCAGACGTGAGAGACGACTCTTTGGGACACTAAACGTTAGGCTGTGGGTGCAGTGCCTATGAGTGAATAGCAGACAAATTAGTGGTCTACAGGAAGTAAAATGACTGATTTCTTTACAGAAAACAGAACGGAGGACGAGGCTGTAAAGTTCGGATCAATGCGCCCAACGCTCCCGTTTCGTCGTACTCAGACAAACTATCCGGCTTAAGTTCGCTCACTCAGGTTGTTAGCGCCTTTCTTCAATCCAATCGATCAGACACGCTGATCTGGGTGAAGTTGGATTTCGCGGTCAGTGCCGCAACTTCCGATTCTTTCGCTAATGGGAGAAAAAAAGGCGGTTTCACACATTTTATTATCACCCGCGCTGCGAACGAATGGGACCGACTTTCTCACTTTCAAAATTTAGCCAAACCAATTAGGAATGTACAACCAGTTGAATCATAGCTTCCGGTTCTAAGGTTTGTCTAACAACTTACCGGTTGACTGTAAAACACGAAGCGCTTACAGCATCATTTGTTTATCTCTCGACGACGTCAACTTGAAACAAAACTGCTGTGACTGATCAAACTACTCACGAGTAGCATGATTCAGCCGCTCATCTTTACTAAACTGCAGCTGCTAAACCAAAATTGACACAACAATTGGAATACTTTACTGAGAAAGTTGACTTCGGTTTTGTGTCCATCACGTCTTTATGTCAATACGCTGTACACATAACTTCTACAATATTACTCAAATTAATAACATACGAAATTAAGTCTATAGAAGACAACGGTGACGAACAATTGTTTTCGATATTCTTCATCAGATCATTACAATTATATATGTTCTACAAAATTAAATCAATAGCAAGAAAACTCCCACTACTACAGGTTAACTTAAGAAGATTAACATGTCACTGCGACTTCTGCGCAACGTTTGAGTTAGGCGTAGAGGGGTATAATGTTAGGTACGCCTTGAGAACGTTCTCCTTTCCCCCCTCCTTTTTGGCCTTGGTCACATCGCTGACGTCCACCTCGAAGTTCTGTGACCTAACTGTGAGCGGATCTCTAAACCACTCATCACAAACACCAGTGACTCGTTGTTTGAGTGGCTAAACCCGTTTGTTTGGAATTTTGTACCTTATTATACGGACCAATAGTAGTTTATCTTGCTAATGATTAATTTTGTATAACAAATATAATTGTAATGGTCTGATGAAGAATTATCGAAAACCCCATCACCGTTGACTTCTATGACTTAATGGGCATTTTCGCAAAACTAAGTTAAACAGTTTTATCTAATGTCAGTTAATAAATATCACACATGGAAAGCATTTTGTTCTAACTTTCATCGGAACTGTACACAAAACGACAAAACTATGCAGCCGTTCCGTTTGTACAAGTTAACTTAGGAAGATTAATGTGTCAGTGCGACTTCTCTGTAACGTTTGAGTTACGTATAAAGAGGTATAATGTCAAGTGTGTCTTAAGGACATTTTGCTTTCCTTCCCCTTCCTTAACCTTAAAAAAGACACTTTGAAAAGTGTTCACAGAACGGTCCACTTGATCGTTTGATTGGAAATTGGTCGCTGGAAGGCAGATATTCATGAAAAAAAATATAAATAATGTTTAGTTAAACCGTTTTCCAATATATGTTGTCAACATCTTTGGCATTCCGAGGTGACTGAGTAGTTGTTTTAAAAAGGCACGTGTAAAACCCAGTTTGGAATGGTTCAGTCGACATATTTCGGACCATTTGTTGGATGCCCGTATACTAATCAGGTAAGTCAGTTCGTCGACAGACTCCATAAAGCCCAGATGTAGACGACACCACGGTTCATCAGAGCAGAAAGAAGACATATATTGCGATATGTTAACATTTCATTTACTCTCATCAGTCGCAAACGTAAAACATGCCAGTTATATACATCATATAGATAGGGACAAACAGGGACTAGACACGCCTACAAGCACACCAATTATTATGTAATCACGACCATGGCAACCCGATAGGTTGCCTCAACCACTTTTGTGCACATAACGTCGGCTGGTAAGTTCGAATGAGCATCGCTTCGCAGAAAGCTAATAACTTCGGGTTTCGAAGCATTGAACTCGGATGTCGATCTTGCTAGAGTTCGTCAGTAGTGGGTGTATTATCAGGATTTGAACTCACAACCCGTCTGATGTAACAAGTGTGTTGACCACTGCGAGATTGTTCTTACATAAGCAACGGCCTGATAACCAACAGCAGCCCCTCAGTCACATTCGATTGTGAGTAATGTTCAGCAATAAAAATATCGCTGAACACATTTGATCATTTCTATTATTTGAAGAGATGACTCAGTCGTCCTTAATGAGGTTACTGGCATAGTGGTTAACATGGTTGCCTGAAGAAGGCGTGGCTGGTGTTCTGGTCCCGGCCGAATCAAGTAAGTATACCACTGACAAGTTCTGTCGATATCTAAATTCTTTTTCAAGAAGGGACTAAATGAATTATCTATAGGAATGTAAAAGTCGTAAATTATTGCGGGTGGTGTTCGATTTACAGTAACCAGAATTTACTATTTTTCAACGATCATCAAACTCTACAACATATTTTTCAACTGGACAAACTGAACTTCCAATCAATTGCCACGGTATTTCAATGATGGTACATTAAACAACTCAATCTTCTGCATCGACCAGGAAAGTATTCCTTCCGAGTGAAGTTTCTGCCAAGGTATTCTAAGTTTTTATTCCCAAGGGCTGCTATGTCATTTTTCAATCCCTCCCATCGTCTTGTGATTAGCCGCACAAGTATACCCGGTAGTCTAGTGAGAAGATGGTGACAACATTCGAAAAGGTATGACAGATTGAAATAAGAAAGTAGTTTCTTGTTCTTCCTCTGGGTAAAATGGCGTTCAATCCAGCTGGATAGTACGTTGTATCGAGAAGGCCGATTGGTCATACTATCCGCCGTTAGAAAACAGGGCTCACCGCTTTCCATAAGAGCTACAAAGGAATCAAGCAGTTGAATTCTATCGTTGTGCAGACGTGTCAACTCTCAGAGGTGAATTTTAATGTCAGACATCTGGCTAAGTTCTGCAATGCCAGTCTGTACAAAATAAAAGTCTTGTTTTAAGACTGGGTTTCTGGTCTTGAGGACCATATGCCATGGCAGAGGCTGCATGTAGATCATTGCGGACTGGTTCCGCATAGACAGTACCGGCTGCCCCGAACAATTCCTACTCCACTTGACTCAAAGGGCTCCACTCCAGTTCACAGACGACTCAGCGTAAGGTTTATGTTTAGCTAACGTGTTACAGGTACCACAACGGACTCTTTGTTCTGACCAGTGAAAAGTGACAACGGTTGTGTGCCATCGGAGTGGAAAGCCGACTTGACCGTATGGGTTGTGGGTATTTGTGTGCAGCAAAGAAACATCCCAGTTCCAGCGAAGTGGCGGAACTCCTAGTCATCACCCTAAGATGTGCCATCAATTTTGTCAACCTAAAGATATTGCTTACTCTCGATGCGTACACGGGTGACTTTTATCACAGTACCAGAGAGCTGTGTGCCGTGCAACCAAAGAGAGTCCGGTTAGGACTAGGTACTTCCGATCCTCCGTGGGATGCACAGACAACGTCGAAGTTGTCTAATTCTTAAAAGATTATACGCTACCAGTACACCGGCTGATCCCGTGCTAGCCTGGCAAGTCGGTGGCACAGAACCGCTATAAGCCATCAGTGATCCAAAACATGAAGATTTCGAAGGAAGAACTAACAATGGGGATTCCAGAGGGCAAACATAAATTTATTACTAAAGACAACAAGAAATGCGTTATTCTAGTCAGCCAACACGATGGTTTAATTTTGTAACAGGAAAGTTGTGGTGCTTTGATGAACGCGGCTGCCATCCAGACCACAGAATCCAAAGATGGCCCAACAGTCAATCAACACCAATGACGCAGGAGACCAACCGTGATACCATGTGTTGTACACGTGAGATGAGTTTCTCTCGGACAACCCTTTTCAGTCAGACAGCGAATTATGTTGACGGTCAGTAACTCTGTAATAACACGACGTACGGTTTACACATATTACTTCGACTTGCTTTTCAATATCTACTTTCAACCAGGTTCTGTAGTTAATCCGGTTGGTTTAGTCTCATTCCATCCTATCTGTCTTACCCCAACACAAATCGATATGTAATACTCTACTTGAATTTCGAAGTTCAATAACCTCCCTCATACACAACTCAACCCTCACCACAAACGTAACTCAATAGAACTTAACAACGAACGATCCACTTCTCGTTCATCGTATACTGGAAATTGATGTGCCATCAACTGGTGTACCCTAGATGCAAAAAAGAAATTATGATTGATCGCTGATGTTATAGTAAGACATAACGAATCTTCTGGTAATAGGAATATGGCTTTAGGTCTAAAATACATCCCATGGCGCAGTGGTAAACACGGTTGCCTCACGAAAAGCAAGGCCGGAGTTCTAGTCCCGGCAGTGGCAAGGATATGCACTACTGACGAGCTCTAATGAGAGCGAAACTCGAGTCTAGTGCTTCTTTTCGAAAGGGGCCGACTGGAAAGTCTATGGGAATGCGACAGCTGCGATCAATTGTGGGTGATGTTCAACTTGAAATTAACCAAATCCCCGACTACTCATCAGTACGTCGATGACATTTTTCTCATCGCAGACAATCAACTGCAAGCACAGAGCTTAACTGATCAAATGAATTCTTTGCACCCAAACATGCATTTCAGTATGGAAGGCGAGGATCAAAACTGTCTACCATTTCTGGATATATGCATCAGAAGAAATGCAGATGGCTCGATTCAACGGAGCGTTCATCGCAAGACCACTTGGACAGGTCAATACCTGCATTTTGAAAGCTTTGTTCCCCGATCCTATAAGCAAAGTTTGGTGCGTACTTTGTTTGATCGGGCCAGACGTATTTGCACTGAAGATACTGTTCAGGAAGAGATGGCCATGTTAGAGACAACCCTACAAGTAAACGGTTACCCTAAATCGTTTATTGCAAGATTCAAACATCCCATTGACATAGGAATTCGACCTGACACAGTGCCCAAAAAGCCGGTATTTCCTTCGTCTCCCCTTTAAGGGTGATGATGTTTGCCAACTTATTCACCGTCGTCTGGTTAGTTCTATCGCGAGAACATACAATGCAGTTATCCCAGTGATTCTGTTCAGAACATTCCGGATTCCAAAGCCCTGTGTGAAACAACCGGTACCCGAGTCAGCCAAATCCAACGTTATCTATGAATATCGATGTAGATGCGGAGCATCCTACATAGGCAGGACTGAGCGCCAGTTGCGAACCAGGGTCATGGAGCACATCCCGAAGTGGGTCAAGAAACAGGTCACGCAAGCACATGACGTCACAGTTGCGCATAGAAACAAGGAGCCTGCATCATCCATTGCACGTCATATTCTAATGACGCAACACCAATGCGATCCCACAACGGCATTTCGCGTTATCTACTCAACGTCACACAGGCGAACACTGCGCTATGCCGAAGCTGTTGCAATCCGAAAGTTCAAACCCGTGTTGTGTGTTCAGAAACAACTGTTTGTAGGGTTGTCGCTACCTGGTAGTGACAATGATTGTGCACTCTGACAATTGACTTTCTCTGGTATCTTGTTCGTTTTCTCATACTGATATATAAATGGTCTGTAGTATGCACTCGTAAAGATGCAGCGAAATTTGTCCGGACATAAATCGTGCAATATCAGCCTACTGTCTTCTTTATTCAAATCCCATACAGTTATGACTAAACAAAAGACATCTCATACCCGATCGCCCATCGATCAGTGAACTTTCCTGAGGGCGACTTACGAGGGGTATCAGCACGGGACCGGTACGATAAGTTTCTTCCTTTTGTACACTTTATGGTCCTAGAATTTCTCGGTTTTCCTGTAGAATAACAAAACCTCAGTTGGAACGCCGACCCAAAACACAGCAAATTTTCGAAGATGCTCAACATTCTTCACTGACAAAAGTGAAACGATGATATTTTGATGTCACCTGATGCTGATCTTCAACTCGACACGCTAAGACCAGTTTTGTCTTTGTTTTACCTACTCGGGTAGAGGTATTCTGAACAAGAGATCACAGCAACGGATTGTGTCGAAATTTTCCATCAACGAGGAATAATGGCGGAGAAGATAAGAGCTTTGGCTGAAAACGAGAAGGGTTGCTTTTTCGATCCTCTGATCTTCTGATGATCCCAAACGAGAACGTACGCCTTCGTAAAGTGTCGTTTTAAGAGTGAACTTCACGTGATGCAGTGGTGGATGCTCACATAGCCGAAAACGTCAGTGGATTCACGCAACAAAGAGTCTTTCAGGAACCCACGGGGCTATATTGCGTTCTATCGGATGAAAACATGATTGATGACTCACAAACCAATGCCCCTCTTGGCAGTAGTGATCAAAGACTCATCGTCGTTGAATTATCTGGTGACATATAACTGACACTCCACCTTCGCAACTTTATGAAACACTTACGAAACCGACCGGAAATTCTTGAACCGCAAGTTCGGCATATCCGATGATACATTATCACAGCCTACTTGCGTGACTTGATGACTATAGGCCGTTCACTAGGCACCCGGTTACGAAAGGCGTTGACAAGTCTGTTCCGATTAAGCCACCAAGATAACTCGGATAGATAAACTTACTCCGGCGGTGTATACGTTATTTATTGTCAGTAAAACTGTCGGAGTGGAAAACGTATCAGTTGAAGTGAAAAGAGGAAACGTCGAATCAGTATCGCTTATTCCGTGACCAACCAACAATATTTGTACGAAAGGGTAAACCTTAGCATGCATTTATTTGCGTAAAAGGTTTGCTTGTGATCAAAGACTATTCTACAATACTGTAGCTTCCAGTAGCGAAAACTGTCTTGCTATGCCTCACTTGTACCATCCTGACGGGGTGATTGTTTTAACTGGGGACTTCATCAAAGCTCCCAGTGATTAACACCTTAGTTCATTTGCTATCATCTTTTCATAACCAGAACTTACACATAGTACTAGTAATGGTGATATCCACAAGACTGTTATGTTTGTACTACACGTTACATTCCAAAAGCTATTAAACCTTTGTAACAGTGAGTCTCGGGGACTTGACCTCATTCATCTCTTAGTACTAAAGAAGTGTGCTGAGGTTTTTGTGGCCACTATGTGATCTGTTCAGTTGGCTTCTTTTAGAGGGTAGGCTTCCCGGAGTGTGAGATCTACAGTATCACCCATTTTTAAAGGAGATACTGGCAACCATCCCAAGCTGGTTGCATTGCAGTTGAGTGCGCTAAAGCCCGTAGGAGTGACGACTGGTAATCATTCTCTTCTGTATTCACTTCGGTTCTCACTGTTTCTCAACAATCAACATGGATTTCAAAAGTGAGGTTCGTGCGCTGACAACCTAATTGCTTTCCGAGTAGAATGAACAATGACCATTCATGACAACATATCAGCTGATATCTTTTTTAATTTTTCAGAAATCCGCTGAGTAGACGATTTAACATTATGCACGAAGCTCAGCGAAGTTGACATTAACCTATCACTCCTATAGTCCTACGAACACCTTCATGTGTGCTGCTTCAACATTAATATCGGCGCTGTCTTTTATGAGTGCAGCTACTTAGCTGCATAACTGTACTGCTTGTGAGTGATGTACGAAACATATTAATTATGACACGACTCACCTGTGAGAAATTTGGCCACTACTACTAAGCAGCCGGAGAGCTTTTATTGTTAGATGAGCACCACTCACATGTAACTGTTGCTTCCTCACTTAGAGCATGTTTTACCGTATTTGGCAGGCTTTTACACAGAAGCTACAGTGTAGTTCGATAACTGTTACAACCACACATATTCATCTATCCGTTGTATTTCTGTTCGTGTGCAATCAACAGTAAGCCTTACAAGCTGTAACAGCGGTAGAAAGGACAGGTGAGTCAGTAGGAGTAAAAACTATATTGTCCCACCTACAACCGGTAGTCTCACTCTTGTGCTTGGACGAATGAGCCGTTGGTCGTTAAAGGCACGACCAATCAGAACGCAGCATGAGTCTCAGTACGAGTTTGGGGCACACTGTTGGGCTTGGCACACACCAAACACTATCCATCATTTCAAGTTGAACATCACCCACAATTGATCGCAGCTGTCGCATTCCCATAGACTATCCAGTCGGCCCCTTTCGAAAAGAAGCACTAGACTCGAGTTTCGCTCTCATTAGAGCTCGTCAGTAGTGCATATCCTTGCCACTGCCGGGACTAGAACTCCGGCCTTGCTTTCATGAGGCAACCGTGTTTACCACTGCGCCATTGACCTCACATTAGGCACGACCGAATTATCATATGTGAACGCTCAACCACTTTCGCTTGTGAGTAATGATCAGGTTGCCCGATCGTCTCGAGAGGAGACACAGTTACTGCCTGTTAACTCCAATCGATAACCCCGCGATTAGGACTTCCTAGGCAGGTCGAAATCTCCGATCTCATTAAACCTGCTAGGCGATATTTTAGATTACTGATGAGTAGTCGAGGATTTGGTTAATTTCAAGTTGAACATCACCCACAATTGATCGCAGCTGTCCATCAATGCAACATCAGCGTGTGTCGCTCAGATGCGTATTTAATCTCCTTCAGAAATTACGGACGAAACTGCAACAAGACTGGCTTGTGCAGTCGCTATCCAGCCAAGCAGGCTGTAATCAGAGCCGTTTAAGCAGTCACAATTTTCTACGTGGGAAAATAGCTAAACTGCCGGATAATTTTTCATGTGTTAAACGCATTCAGCTGAAAGTCACTGCAGTTAATTCCGACTTTAGCTGAAACAACACAAAACGCTACTGTTATAACATAAAATAAAAGCAAGTTAGTATTATCCATTGAAAATTCTGTTTCATATTTTAGAACTATTCAAACCGCCCTGATTGAGTTCCGTGGATGTTGCCAGTCACTCAGTTGGACGAATTACACGAAGATCAAACATGCCTACCCGTTATAGTCATTTAGTGGATCTCAGGAGTTTTTTTTTAAATTTATTTCGCGTACGAACTGTTCGCATCTACTTGAGCTGAACTCTGAATGACTTTAAAAATGGAAATCGTACTAAAACTTCCATATACTGACGTCAGCCTTCAAAAATAATGCTGACCACGAACATAATTTGCTCTGAAACTAAGATGTGTTATTAACGGTGAGTTTCTAATGTTTGAATATCGGTAAGTGTTACTGTAACCCCTAATAGCTTAAGCGTTTTTGACGACTCACTGGTGACCACATTAGCTCTGAAACCTGCGGAAACGTGCTGGGAAAAGTTAGCCCGGAGGCTTTCGTCTATAGCTGGAGGTTCTAGTGGAATCCAGTTTACATCTAACCTAATATATCGCACACAATGGAATGTACGGTTAACGCGTAAGCTGAAAACTGGCGATTCATAGTGGGTGGCGTCCGTGCACACTACCAGTGTGTGAATAGGCTACACATCAATTGTTTTAATTACTCCGCCAAAAACGACATTCATAACACTTATGGTCCAGCTCGTAAGAGCTTCAGTTCACAACGTGGAAAGGTGGTGTTTCAAACCTTGCTTAGATTATAACTACTTGGTGAATCTAGCGTCGTCGACCACCAAACGTCACCTGATGACCCAACATGTGGTTGACTCATCCAGATCTTTTCGTGTTCTGTCCTCAACTCGAAACAGACAGTCGCTACGACTTGCCGAGAACATCGCATTCATATACTGCCGCCACATTTCATGCATAAAACAAGGACTGTTTGTGACGTTGATGCTGCCATGGTAGCAGCCGAACTCGTTTTGAACTTTGACCTTTTGTGATTGTTTGTGGTTTGGAATTTTGTACATTTTAACTCGTCTGCAGTAAACACCAGTAGAGATGCAGCGAAATCTGCTCGAGCATAAATCGTGTCATGTCAGTCGTTTTTGTCTGCACTATGCAACTTTGGTATATTAACAAAAATGACCAAAGTTATCTATGCTACTTAAACAAAGCAGCTGGTCAAATTGAACCTGGTCGAACACTCACTATGTCAGATTGCAATGAACGCCCTATGGTGTAAACGGTGCAAGCTCAATCCAACTTAGAGATAACCCAGTTTTAAAGATGACGACAATAAAAGTTGCAGGCAAGTAAATATGTTGTAAGCCTTTACTTGAGCTAATGAAAGTGCACGTCTCACAGAACTAAGACGTGTTTCACTATTACATCAAGAAGGTCTTACTTATGATGAACCCCATTTCTGGATAGACTTGATCTCTGTTTTAAACACCTTCAATCGCTTAGTTCAAAATATGCACAACCCAGAGATCAGTTAATTGACAAAAATAGATAATTGATATGTGCTGTCGAAACTGTCGACGTGGGTGCAATAAATTTGACTTTTGGTACCACCTGACGCAGCACGGTGACACACAACTCGCTTCGCGCGATAAGCTTCGAACTTGACAGAGCATACGACCATCATGTCTGAGACTTCAGTTTCACCATGTTTAACTTACTGGAGTTACACAGTCACACGATCATTTCGTCCACTCTCTAGAAAATAAAAAGCGTAGCTGTTTCTTAATACCGGATGACAGTGAGAAATTCGTGAATCTTTAAAGGTGCTTAAGGGTATCCGCTTTAGTTCGTTATTTCTAACATTTTTTAGAAGAAGGGAAAGGAACCAAAGTTGATACTCTGTTAGAGATAGAGTGTAAGTTTACTTCAAAACAAAGTTGTTTTATAAATACTAGGACAGTGTTCGAAAGTGATGTACACCAATTGTGTGGAGTGATTCATACAATGCAAAATTGTGATAAACAGCATGCAGAAACACAAAGTTACACTGTCTTTCAGTATGAATGTAAGCTCTGTTAACAATAACCTCCAGATTAGTATCTACTCACATTTTGTCTTACCTTTCGCATCCGGACAGAGTTTTCATTCTTTACCTCCATCGAAATAAGATATTATACTCAGGTGAACTCAAAAGCAGTGTCGGTTCACTCTTCCAGTTATGCACATTAAAGTATGGATCACGAAACGTGGCCGATTACACAGTGGTATTTGAACAACTCAATCACTTTAGGATTTTATGACTGTAAACCCTACACAAAACCTACAAACAGCAAATAAACACTGTAAAAACGTTTTGTTCAGTTCTGGGTAAAATTTTTACAAAAGTATAAGGTTTCAGATTTGCCAGTAAACTAAACGAGGGAACCTCGGTGAGAAACTGTGGTATTTCTAAATTTGACTGCTCTGAGGACTTCATTTGCGAACCATATTTGTGTTTGATATAAGTTCGGGGATTTAGGTTGTTTCAAATTGCACACCATCCACACTTGATCGAACTTAGGTCAGCCCTTCGCTGGCCCACTTCGTAGAGAAGTACTATACATAAGTTTCGTTCTTATTAAAGCTCATTGGAAGCGCATATTCTCCTCCGGATCAGAATTTCACCCCAAATCGCACGTTTATGAAGATGGCATATTAACCGCAAGGTCAATGCTTTAACTCCAATCGATAACCCTGCGATTAGGACTTCCTAGGCTTTAACAGACAGTAACTGTGTCTCCTCTCGAGACGATCGGGCAACCTGATCATTACTCACAAGCGAAAGTGGTTGAGCGTTCACATATGATAATTCGGTCGTGCCTAATGTGAGGTCAATGGCGCAGTGGTAAACACGGTTGCCTCATGAAAGCATGGCCGGAGTTCTAGTCCCGGCAGTGGCAAGGATATGCACTACTGACGAGCTCTAATGAGAGCGAAACTCGAGTCTAGTGCTTCTTTTCGAAAGGGGCCGACTGGAAAGTCTATGGGAATGCGACAGCTGCGATCAATTGTGGGTGATGTTCAACTTGAAATGTTCACATTGCCTGATCACCTGAAGACAGAAGGCACGCTGATCGTCCGATTGGCTCAGATCGATGCCCCCACAAGTAGGGCCATGTAAAAGTCGAACACCATCATTATTCATCGGCAACCTAATGACACTTCCGGTGGTCAGGTCGGTGGATGTTCCAAACATACTATTTAACTGCAACACATGCATGAGAACTTGAGATCTGTAATGTATCCGGTCGATCGCAAAGCAGGTGCATGTAGCTTGCACCAATCACTTTCACCTGTACACGTTTCTTGTGTGTATGGTCAACGCTGCTCCATTGAGTTTCAGCGATACTGCATTGATTTTACGTAATACCACAATAGACTAATGTCGGTCAACAGGATCAGCGAATGTTGAAACATTGAGTCCAATTGATCCAGTTCTTCAAGAGGGCAAAAGACATGTCGTGAGATGTTAACTTTTAGTTTATCCTCGTCAGTCGCATAAACAAAAACAGTGGTTATATATAAAAGCGCATGACAGCAAGAACAGCAATTAAGTACGGCGCACACAAACAAAATCAGGGTCAACACCACGGAAACGATACTGACTGCATCAACACCTTTTATTCACAAGCAATTGATCGATTTTGCTTGAGTAGCTTGACTTCCGTGAGTGTCAACAACTTCAGATTTCGACTACCTAACCACACAGTGAACGATGTTAACGGGTTAGCCAAGTGACCTGTATCCAATATGTGTTTAGCACTCGAAGACGCCGGGTCCCGGCTTAGCTGTTGCATTATTAGTTTTGTTGAGTCATCGCGCTCAATAACCACTTAGGGATGTGTTCCGCTCTCCGATGTCGTAAAATCCGGTTTGTTCTGCAAATGTACATATCATCGCAATTACATATGAACCGGTAAATTAGGTGGGAGGCAGAATAGTCGACTGGGACACGATCAGGAACGTGGAAGATGACACCGCGAGTGGAGAACATAATTCGCAATTCAGCAGCTGGGTAATTAAGACTTAGGGCTGACTCTAAGTTTTTGCTTGCATCGGTTGTTACATGATCACCTTTAAAGGCCAAATTCAACCAAACTTGCTTCTTGGAAGCAGTCTCGGTGTGAATTTCAGTCACCCGTGAATTTCTGCAGACAATACCGGATGATTACTGGCCAGTAAAACGTCCTTCAGAAACTCTTTTTCCTTAGTAACACTGTCATCAGTACATAATTATCTGACTCTATGAAACAGGGTTCGGACTAAGCCACACGTGTATGTCATCGCAGAAAACGAGGAACCTTGAAGATACTGACCATTCCAGGTTGCCTTTCGATACTGTTTCGTGTTGTATTACCGTTTGTACAGCTGTCAGCAGTCGGCTTTCTAAGCAAGCACTCGAACTTCTTAAAGCCTGTCGTAATAACCCACCGAGCAGCGGACGCAATCAAGAGAAGATCGTCACGCCTGGTGGACACAACGTGCAATCGAACTGAAAGGTGTCGCTACTACAAGGAATTCGCCAAAAATTTTCCGTCCCATCTAAGCAACTAGTTGAAGGAGGCCAGGTGAGAGCAAGATAATTCACGAAGTAAACTGTGAACTTGCTAAAGCTACTTGCGCCAATAACTACTGCTTTCAGCACCTCCAGTGTTCAGGAGTCACATTCGAGATGAAGTTGTAGAAAAGTTGCGAGGCAGCCGGCCCAGACTTACATGTTTCCGACAAGCATTTTCGAGGCTGATAGAGCTTGCGGTTTCGCGCAGTTCACGATACATTTTCTCAGTGGTTATTCATTCGAATTTCTATTACATGGATTAGGCGGTATCAATATTCGAATTTAGAGGTCAGTCATAAATCGTTTAAATGTCTGTGCTTCACAGCTTGATAGTAACGGATGCTAAAAGCTAATGAATCTACAAGAAAATCGAAATCAGAAAATAAAGTCATTTTTGCTATCGAATGCAAAACTTTGGGCTACGTGACAGGATGTCCTTAATTTTAGCAAAGGAACAGAAAAAGTTCTATTAACAAATTTCTACATCTGTGCGAACTAGGCTTTTTGAACCAAAGATGCACAATACCATTAATATTACTACCACCATTGTGCCAGCATAAGTTGTGTACTGGGTGACTTTAGGTTTCAGACTGAAACACTGAAAAACCATCACCCATCAGAATAGAAAACTCCAAATGAAAATGACAATAAACAACTGGATCGGACGGCCACAGGCTAGCACCGGGGGTTGATAACTGAAAGTATCATAGAGGGAAAGATAACGAAAGGAAAACCTTTAATCATTTTGTGTCTTGATGGCAAGGCTTATATTTCCGGATCGCGTTAATCGAGTGAATCACGATGTTGAGTATTGATTTTCTGTGAAAATGCCCGAGACCGATGGAAAGCTGACAACAATTATTTTGGGTGTGAAATAATGGAACAACTTCCCCAACTCCACAATTTCTATATGACCATAATTGTGAGGTATTTGTGTCAAAGAGTTGACTTCCTTTGTATTTCTGACACGGGTAAACCCGTTTGTACTCAGTGTTTGTTTTGTTCGTCTAGCTCTAACAACGCTTTCTCGCAAAACGTTGTGTGGTTGGCCGCTGCATTATGTTTGTGGCACATCTGGTAAGTGGCTAGGCTCTGCGACACACTACTTTCCTCTCTCAGAAGACTTGCCAGCGAATGCTAAAGAAGCTTGGTACTAGAAGTTAAAAGGTGTTTTGGCGAACAGTCTGTTTTCGGTTATTCATCATCGGGCCAATTACATAACATTTTATATCATCATGGTTGTCAAGCGAGCAAAATCAAAGCAATTAGTCACATAATTACTTCATGCGGTTGTACAATTGGAGGGCAATTTTCAGTTACGTACCCCTCAGACAGAAGAGAAACCTCGTTCGTAGTTTAACATACAGAGCTATGAGGATATGCACTGATGACATGATTGATGCAGAAATGGTGTTTTTACGGCGGATATTCGCAGAGAACGCCTATCCTGTAAACTTCGTGGATAGACATATGGAACTGACAGAACCGAAAGTTAAGCTCCCATCTGCGGAAAAGAAGTTGGTTTACATGACGCTAGACTACAAAGGCGAGGCGTTGGCTGAACTGGTGACTCGTAGAATAAGTAACGCAATTGAAAAGACCTATAGTGCGGCACAACTGCGAATCTCGTTCAGATCCGACTCGGTAATCCACGTACAACTCAAAGATACGTTGCCTAAATGTGTGACCTCTTTCACATGCTCCTGTGGAGCAGGTTACGTCGGTCGCACAACCAGGCGCCTTTCTCAGAGGATACGTGAACACCACCCCGCATGGCTGACTAAGGGCGAGGTGAAGTCCATTTCGAGTGCAATTCTGGCGCACCTTGTTGATTCAGGGCACCAAGTCTCACCGGAAGTAGCTTTCCAGCCCATTTACCGCTTGCCCAGTCGTCAATCCAGAGGAGTCAAATTTCGTATTCTGGCCACCGCGGAAGCGATCGGAATTCGGTTGCGCAATCCACAGTTGTGCGCTCAGAAGAAATTTGTACAGGCCCTACGGTTACCATGGCCTCACGCTGATCGTCCGATTGGCTCAGATCGATGCCCCCACAAGTAGGGCCATGTAAAAGTCGAACACCATCATTATTCATCGGCAACCTAATGACACTTCCGGTGGTCAGGTCGGTGGATGTTCCAAACATACTATTCAACTGCAACACATGCATGAGAACTTGAGATCTGTAATGTATTCGGTCGATCGCAAAGCAGGTGCATGTAGCTTGCACCAATCACTTTCCACACGTTTCTTGGTCAACGCTGCTCCATTGAGTTTCAGCGATACTGCATTGATTTTACGTAATACCACAATAGACTAATGTCGGTCAACAGGATCAGCGAATGTTGAAACATTGAGTCCAATTGATCCAGTTCTTCAAGAGGGCAAAAGACATGTCGTGAGATGTTAACTTTTAGTTTATCCTCGTCAGTCGCATAAACAAAAACAGTGGTTATATATAAAAGCGCATGACAGCAAGAACAGCAATTAAGTACGGCGCACACAAACAAAATCAGGGTCAACACCACGGAAACGATACTGACTGCATCAACACCTTTTGTTCACAAGCAATTGATCGATTTTGCTTGAGTAGCTTGACTTCCGTGAGTGTCAACAACTTCAGATTTCGACTACCTAACCACACAGTGAACGATGTTAACGGGTTAGCCAAGTGACCTGTATCCAATATGTGTTTAGCACTCGAAGACGCCGGGTCCCGGCTTAGCTGTTGCATTATTAGTTTTGTTGAGTCATCGCGCTCAATAACCACTTATGGATGTGTTCCGCTCTCCGATGTCGTAAAATCCGGTTTGTTCTGCAAATGTACATATCATCGCAATTACATATGAACCGGTAAATTAGGTGGGAGGCAGAATAGTCGACTGGGACACGATCAGGAACGTGGAAGATGACACCGCGAGTGGAGAACATAATTCGCAATTCAGCAGCTGGGTAATTAAGACTTAGGGCTGACTCTAAGTTTTTGCTTGCATCGGTTGTTACATGATCACCTTTAAAGGCCAAATTCAACCAAACTTGCTTCTTGGAAGCAGTCTCGGTGTGAATTTCAGTCACCCGTGAATTTCTGCAGACAATACCGGATGATTACTGGCCAGTAAAACGTCCTTCAGAAACTCTTTTTCCTTAGTAACACTGTCATCAGTACATAATTATCTGACTCTATGAAACAGGGTTCGGACTAAGCCACACGTGTATGTCATCGCAGAAAACGAGGAACCTTGAAGATACTGACCATTCCAGGTTGCCTTTCGATACTGTTTCGTGTTGTATTACCGTTTGTACAGCTGTCAGCAGTCGGCTTTCTAAGCAAGCACTCGAACTTCTTAAAGCCTGTCGTAATAACCCACCGAGCAGCGGACGCAATCAAGAGAAGATCGTCACGCCTGGTGGACACAACGTGCAATCGAACTGAAAGGTGTCGCTACTACAAGGAATTCGCCAAAAATTTTCCGTCCCATCTAAGCAACTAGTTGAAGGAGGCCAGGTGAGAGCAAGATAATTCACGAAGTAAACTGTGAACTTGCTAAAGCTACTTGCGCCAATAACTACTGCTTTCAGCACCTCCAGTGTTCAGGAGTCACATTCGAGATGAAGTTGTAGAAAAGTTGCGAGGCAGCCGGCCCAGACTTACATGTTTCCGACAAGCATTTTCGAGGCTGATAGAGCTTGCGGTTTCGCGCAGTTCACGATACATTTTCTCAGTGGTTATTCATTCGAATTTCTATTACATGGATTAAGGCGGTATCAATATTCGAATTTAGAGGTCAGTCATAAATCGTTTAAATGTCTGTGCTTCACAGCTTGATAGTAACGGATGCTAAAAGCTAATGAATCTACAAGAAAATCGAAATCAGAAAATAAAGTCATTTTTGCTATCGAATGCAAAACTTTGGGCTACGTGACAGGATGTCCTTAATTTTAGCAAAGGAACAGAAAAAGTTCTATTAACAAATTTCTACATCTGTGCGAACTAGGCTTTTTGAACCAAAGATGCACAATACCATTAATATTACTACCACCATTGTGCCAGCATAAGTTGTGTACTGGGTGACTTTAGGTTTCAGACTGAAACACTGAAAAACCATCACCCATCAGAATAGAAAACTCCAAATGAAAATGACAATAAACAACTGGATCGGACGGCCACAGGCTAGCACCGGGGGTTGATAACTGAAAGTATCATAGAGGGAAAGATAACGAAAGGAAAACCTTTAATCATTTTGTGTCTTGATGGCAAGGCTTATATTTCCGGATCGCGTTAATCGAGTGAATCACGATGTTGAGTATTGATTTTCTGTGAAAATGCCCGAGACCGATGGAAAGCTGACAACAATTATTTTGGGTGTGAAATAATGGAACAACTTCCCCAACTCCACAATTTCTATATGACCATAATTGTGAGGTATTTGTGTCAAAGAGTTGACTTCCTTTGTATTTCTGACACGGGTAAACCCGTTTGTACTCAGTGTTTGTTTTGTTCGTCTAGCTCTAACAACGCTTTCTCGCAAAACGTTGTGTGGTTGGCCGCTGCATTATGTTTGTGGCACATCTGGTAAGTGGCTAGGCTCTGCGACACACTACTTTCCTCTCTCAGAAGACTTGCCAGCGAATGCTAAAGAAGCTTGGTACTAGAAGTTAAAAGGTGTTTTGGCGAACAGTCTGTTTTAGATTATTCATCATCGGACCAATTACATAACATTTCATATTACCATGCTTGTCAAGCGAGCAAAATCAGAAGCAATCGGTCACATAATTACTTCACGTGGTTGTACATTGGAGGGCAATTTTCAGTTACGTACCCCTCAGACAGAAGAGAAACCTCGTTCGTAGTTCAACATACGGAGCTATGACGATATGCACTGATGACAGGATTGAGGCAGAAATGGTGTTTTTGCGGCGGTTATTCGCAGGGAACGCCTATCCTGTAAGCTTCGTGGATGGACACACGGTAATGACAGAACCGAGAGTTAAGCTCCTATCTGCGGAA
>LOND01000312.1:118443-151150 GCA_014220965.1 Paragonimus kellicotti
TCACGGTGTCCGCATCTTGCAAACAAACAACCGAGCTGTAAGTGGAAGTAAGACATCATCAGCAAGACAGCATCTTTACGGCTTTCACTGCCCCGCGGCATTAAATGCACTCACTCACTTCACAGACAACTCGGCCAAACAACAACTCACGCCACTGAGCTCGGTTAGCCGCCATCTCACCTAACGTCTCAAGCCACCGACTCTGAGTCGCGAGGACCTCAGTCCGGAAGACGAACCGGATCTACAGTGACCAACCCCTTCGTGAATGATTTCATTTGTCTACGCCAGGTCAAATGACTGTTTCCAGCTGACGGATGGTTGGACGACGAAAATCACTTCAGGCGGTGGTATGGACTTTTAACATGAACGGGACGCGTCAGCGTTCGTAACAACTCATTACATTCATTTGCCGGAGTGCATCTCCAGTTGCAAATCACCATGTAGAACTCGCAAGGAACGAATTTCGTATTAGAGCCAAAAGAAGGGAGGAGCCATGGCTAACAAAAATCAGCCAACTCATACTAGCCTTAAGACTGCAAAAATACCTGGCATTCCAAACATTTTAACAGAAATAAAACCGCCTAGATGCTCTCACTATTTGTCTGGTGCACAGAATCATCTATGGCAATATTACAAGGTTCTCACTGCTTCATTTGTTTCGATGATACTGACATGAGTATCCCAACATAACTAGTTATAACATCCAAATGATTGTCAGACCAACAGTCACCTGATCGCACCGTTTACAGCCCATGGTTCGAGCGTTCATGCCAAGACAATCAAACTTGCCAGAGAAAACGATGTCATCTGACTACATTGCGGTCAGCAATTGATCGGAAGGGACCACACCACAAACACACTAGTCTATTTATCTTCGCAGACAAATAACCGGGCGGATAGACCAGGACGCAGTCACCAACGGGTCAGAGGATATCGTGCGTGTGTATGAGTCTGCACACATCTATTGCGGTAGAGCGGACAAGCCCACTAAACAATGTGCTTCCAACTTTGGAGACCGACGTCCTCATTTTGAAACAAACGATATACTGTCGTCCACAAACTATTTGCTTTTTTCTTTCCACAGCCTTATTGTACCAGGGTAAAAGCAACAAATCCAACATTTCTGATGAGAGAGATGGGATTCTGTCTACCAACACTGTCGCCTTCATAAGACATCACACGGTAGACTCAGCTGTGGAGAGACGGATTCATTACGCATGATACCGATGATAAATGTCAGAAATGACATTGCATTAGTCTCGGAAAACGCTGATCTTCCTCGTTTCTCGAGACAATTGTTGAGCGTGCGCTACCAGAAAATCGCGAGTAGTAGCTTGAAAATTCTGAATATCGTCCAAACTGTGGGGATATTGAGAACGGTGGACTTGAGCACACATTAGACGTGCTTTGTCAATGAGTGTAAGTATGGTAAGTCCTTCTTTTGACGAAAACTCACGCTCTTTCTGGTGCCTTTTCAATGAAAGGTGTTTTGCGGAAAACAATGCAATCGGTAAGATATAAGAAATGTGAAGACAAACTATTGAGTGGTTGTATTTACGCGAGAGTTATAACAGTGCTGTGTATGTCTATACACGCACATACGCTTGGTAAACTCTCTCAAAGGATCCTGCGGTTCCAAAGTTTATATAAGGAATTTACTTGTTGGGCTTCCATTCGTACGTTTCTTACAATACCCACATTAGTGACAACCGGAACCAGGGTAGTGAATGCTGTCGTTTTCTTAACATCGAACCTCTTGTCATGCCACTGTACATGACTTTAGATGCTGGCAGTAAACGAACGTCCAGAGCAGTTGTAATTATTGTTGTGTTCTGTTTTTCCTCTCCCAAGTTGACTGAATTTTTCCTACCATTTGTGTCATACTCAATCCACTGATTTTTCAACATCGTATTGTCACCCGGCGTTGTGTCCATGGAATTCCCGACTCGGATCAACCAACTTGAGTGTACGTTCATTCCCGGCTATGATTGCATTCGACTTGTCAACAAAACCATCAGTAGCCGAACAAGACGGTTAGACATCGGGGAATTTACTCACAAGTTGTGCATGGAGCCTCGGAAACAGTAAAATCTGCAAAAAAGCATTCTTGCTTTCAAATAGGTTCCCTATGGTAAGCATTTCGAACACCAGCTGATTTCGAGAAATGTAACTCAAGTCCACCCACGCCAGGTCAGCAGTTGTAGACACTCTTCATTCGAAGTTTAACGCGGACGAACACGGCAAACATATTTGTCAACCTATGATTGATTAGAACAATATGTCCCGATATAGCACTGTCCCATCAGCTCCGTGCAAGCTGGAACCATTTCGATCGATACAACCGAACTGCACGGACAGTTCGAAAGAATCCGATGTGGAAGACAGCAGCTCATGTGATACAATCCCCAACAGTAATGATCACAAGCAATCAATTTCCTTGACATAATTTTGAGCTTGGTTCCAACAGTGAAAAACTATACTTTTTTGTTTTCCCGAGAGTGGTCCTTACAGAAGGTCTTGCAGCAGTAGAACAAAACGCATCTCGCAGACTTTCCACATGACATTTAAAACTCAGCTATCCTTATTTGGGATGTAGCTGAGTGACTGGGATAAACATACCAGCAATCGCTAGTTCAATTTGTGGGACACAGGAAATGTGCATACTCACCCGTTTGCGGTGAATATCTGTTCGATCCTAAAACGAATCTTAATGAGCATGATCAACACGCCACAAGACGCCCATCAACTACCACCATCTAGAGATTACACCTAAGTTTACAAAACTAATGGTCTTTTGGAGAAACCGTCAACCCCACATAATCGGGATGGTACTGACCATTTCGCAAAATCCACTCAGTGATGAGGTACCAGCAGATGTATTGCGGTGGGTATAAATGCACTTAATGCTCAAGGATTTATGAAGATAGTTGAAACTGTTGCTTCCGTCTAGTACGACCGCCCACGCGATCCAGCTGACTTAAACAACTCGCTAAAAACGGACATAGCGCTGGAGCTGGGCTACGTTACTCGCCCCGGAAATACTAATTCGATTTTGGTCTTCTGCTGTTGCTACGTACGTATTCATAAGGTTCAGTTTGTGTGCAAGGTCGTTGCTTGTATTTGCAACTCACACAGACCGGCAAAATATCAAATGAAAGCAACCATCTGGTGCAGCGAACGTTTCGGCGCTTCGGAAGTAACGAATGACAATGGTTTAATGGCGGGTCCGAATGACATGGGAAGGGATTTGAATCAATAAATTCGAGGACCTTCAGGAAATTACCTTACATTAGGGTGGGAACCATGGCAGTTAAATTCGACCATCAAGTCTTAAACATTTCAGAGAGCATGTCCTGGTACACTTCAAAGTTCAACGCAATAACGCCCCAATTCGCCAACCAATGAAAATCAAGATTACCGCTTTGTGTTAGAGCTGGTACCGGTGATGTGTATCGTGTGCCGACTGACAATACGAAAAGATTACGCGTTAAAGCCGATGATTCACGCACTTACGGTATGACCGAGGTCAGCAAGTCCAGAATTGCGTTGGCTATTCCCCGACAATTAAGCATACAACTAATCGATTTGACGAGAAGAAAGGTACCGCAGAATGACGTGAACAAAAAAAGTTTGATCGCGGAAAACTAAATCAATACTAGTCAGGCTGAGTGTGCTGGTTTTAGTGCATGACCCAACTCGTTCATGCAGCTGATTAGAGTACGCTACTTCATATACGAATTCCGTGTAAGTGATTAGGAAGTTGAAGTGATATCTAAAACAACTTCAGACTCAGGAAAACTAAAACTTGAGCGACGAAAGAGAGACGTCTAAGATGACATTACAATTGGGACCTTGCATGTTGAGAAATAAAACTAGGCCACACATGTATGCGAAGCACATATAACAAAACACTACAACTTTTGATAGATCAGCACACCGTGGGTAATTAGCTGCGGAGATGTGACCATGGTAGAAGTGGCTAAAGCCATTCATAGCGAGTATGGAAAAGTTGTTTCAAAAATCGGACGTTCCCATCTTCAGCAGATTGGTTTGCATTTGGAAAGTAATCTCACGTTCAAGATATAGCATCGCGAAAATGTCTGATGGGTCCTCAGATCATTTAAACTTGGCTGAAAGTTACAGTCTACACGTCATGTCTCGGCGGGTTGAGGATGGAAGCAAACAAGTTTCAATACTGTCACCATTATCTTTCTATTTAGGACGTGCCTGTAGTCCACTTCGTGAAGGTAGAAAAACGAAATCGATTGGAGAGAGGTAAAAAGTATTCCTTTCAATTTCCATAATTATTTATTTTCCGAGTCCCCTACTGTAAGTGTCAACAGATAACAGCGGTAGATATTGAAAGATCAACATCTGACTGCTTAAAAAACCATTCGATTGCGCCTTCTAAACATATCATCAAACCGCCTGAAGGCACTGTAGCAAACAGTAGCACTTCTTGGAAGGAACAGACCCCACCTTCTACATCAGTGTCATGAATACCAGGGCCAAATGAAGCAAAGTAATTCCGTATTCCAAACGACACTCGCCAGCGTGCGGCGTTTACATTAATGCTTGGTCTAGGCGACGGGGAAGCCGATCGCTGTTTTTATTGGCTGGTGACAATCGACTACAGTTCCGCATGCAACGGCATGCTTGAAATTCAATCGGAAAACTGCTCCATTCCAGTCTTGCTACAACCAATAATCAAGCGACCATGGGTTGAAATCCCAGATACTCCCGTGTTCTTGTCTAGAGGTTCTCAAATCAAACGTAACGAAACGTGCCCCATGACCAATTTCATGTGCTATGAAAGATGAACTTGGTGTGATCGTGATGTTAGTAACAATGAACAAACTGACAAACCGAACGTACTGGATCCTCTCAAAGAAAGCGAGGACATCCACAATAAATACACAGGTGAGCTTCGCAAGTGTAGATTACTGTCAGACACACCTAGTGATGGAGAGTACACCGAATCTAGACATTGGGGCGAACTCTACGGAGAAAATGATAGTAGACATAATAGTTACAATCTACATGAAGCCAGCAATACAGAAATAACAGCGCCTACTCTTCTCTGCAAGTGGAAGTCACCGCGTGTCGCATGCAACGTCGCCAAACGATACAAACTTAGGCGTTACGAACACAGTTATCGCAGCAACTGGTTTGAACGGTTCAGTGAAAATGCACACGTCACCATAAACATCGCGAGCAAATAAGGAAGGATGACCAGTCTGAGCCAATCAATTCAAAATTGAGTTGATGCACACTAACTGACCTATGGTCAATTAGTTAAAAAAGTGTTAATAGGCTGCGTCTGCAGTCGTAATGAGTCTGAGGCGGAGATATTGATACACAGACATGAAAAACGCCGGATAAAGACAAGCAGAAGTAACCGGTCAGATATGACACGCGTGAATGATGGGCGCAAGAGCTGATTGAACAAGAGGTGAAAAATTAAATCACAAAGACAACAAACATACAACAAATGGCACGACAATGTCAATCAACCCTAAACTCGAGAGACATGGTTTTGGTAGTGCACAGAGTAAGCTAGGCATCACTGCCGATTATTTGAGAACGAGGATGATAACCAGAAGTAGGATATGGAATGACTGCAGAGTGATAAAGATCAAACGTACAAAGTCACGTGAATGCTTGCCGCGTATTCGTTTAAAATGAATACGGTCACTGAAGAAAAACAGATACAATTGAGAAAAAGGGTCAAATTATAGGTCAAAAATCGTGAAATAAGTGACAAGAACCAAGAACGAGTGTATGGATATTGGAAGGGGAGCGACGTGACAACGTTGTTCAATAAATTTTTAACTTGATGCATATTCGGCAGTATCGGGAGCAATGGATCTTTAAAAAGATAAACAACCAAGCTAAAACAATTTTTTTCGCAGCGAGCGGGGGGGGAGGAACGAGCCCGTGAATGGTTGCGTTGAGACCGCTGTTCAAAACGGGAAACGCCTAAAGTTGAGGTAAAAGTAAGTATTCGTTTCGCACGCCGAAAAAGCGCACAAATAGGCACGAAGTACGATGGTGTGCTGAAACCCGAAAAAAAGGTACAGTGCAATGATCTACATTATGACTGGAAGCAGAAATCAGTACACAATACTAAAAACAGTTTAAACATGGTGGTAAGAGACAACTTACGATATGAAATCGTTTCACAATGCCGTCGACCGTAAAAGTGATACCAATTTGGGGACAAAAACAACAGTTCGCAAGGCCAACCAAAAAGATGTACATCAATGTGGATCGTCAGTGACGTTAACAAAGTAGCAAGTGAGGAGTGACAGTACTTGACAGACCAGGTATTGAAAGACAGTGTAATATGTTAAAATCCGAGGCAATAAGCTACTACTGCCCATTTTACCGACTGTGGAAGGATATACAATCCCCAAAGTAAGTATTAGGAGAGTTGTCTGTAAGAAACCCAGGCATAGCCTGATCACCTATCATGAGGGTTGACTAATTAAGAAAGTTAATGGAATGGCGCCACTTTTGACTTGAGAAATACTGCCAAGCTCTTCAAGCCAAACCGTGAATGGCTGAGTGTCAATCTGCCAATGAAACTATTAGCTGAGTATATGGTAAGCTCATTCACGAAATGCCCAGAAGGTTAGACCGTCAAGCAGAACAACCTCAGAGCTACGTTAGCTGGTCTCCAGCTTTCAAAGTATAGTGCCTCACCGACCGAACCTGGGGTTCACTAGAGCATTTAGGCACTCAAATGCAATAGGACGTCCGATCCAGATGACCCTGCATTGACACTTTTCAAAGATAGTGCAATATTAACAAAGGCTTGAACTCTGTTGTTTCAACTAGTGAGAACGACTGAGAAAACCCTTTAGTATTGAAATCATTCGATATTGGTTGCCATATTAAAGATGGGAGCCAGGGACTAATGTAGAACCTTGGTCCCAGTCAGGACTAAAGCTATGACATCCACCACACGTCGTCGATACACTGCAGTTCAGGAGGCAGACGTTAGAGAACAGGCAATGATCCGTCCTGGACGATGGTTTCGCTCATCGCCAAATACTAGAGCACACACACTTACTACCGGTTAGCAGTAGTTGTCTTCCTCGACTATAAAGATGTGCTCCATTCGGTGGATTGTTCCACACTTGTAAAGCCACTTAAATGTGAATGTCTAATACGTCAGTGAACATGATGCTGACGATTTAGTCACATATTTTGGGCCAGATTGAGAGCTGCAGTGAACTGGTCAAAAGGTCCAGCAACATGAGCGACGTACGTCAAGGAGGTCCACCTTTGCCATTTTTGTTCAATGCCGGCGTACAGCTCTCACCCGATAGTAGACTGACCGATCTTGCCTATGCTGATGACAAGTTTCAAGTAGCCCAGACAGTATTAGATGCTATTTTGCATCCTACTAATTAATTCAGAAGGCGCCTTACAAACTCAATATACAAGGTGCTTTTGCAAGACTGCGGCGGCGATTAGGCAGACTGAATGATGTGAAGTCATGAAGGTTATTACACCAACATTACACCAACAAATTACACCAACAGTAGAGTACCGTATGTCTGAAGTTAAAGCACCTCTTCGAAGCCTAAGGATCACGTACGTAAGAAAAGAGCTGAGTTACTTCAAGGCTATGGGAGGCGGCTACTAGAAGTGGACGAAATATATTGTCTTTAAACATTTGACCGTTGATGTTTGTGTTCGATCGTCCGCATCGGATGACATCAATGAGTAAGCAACGTGACGGATATTTAGTAGTGCCGAGTGGGCTCTTTTGTTCCGTCACTAAGATAATTAGGTCGTGTACTAGGGATTCCGACTAACCATCTGTCAAATCGAGCGCTTTTTGATAATATCGTGGTCAACTGGTGTAAAATGCAAGATAAAAGGATGAGGATCCAGTGTACAAGAATCAAACTAATCGCCAAAACCTCTGTAGGTTACCCTCGTCCTTTGGACTACGGTACTTGAGACTCAGTGAGACGGTAGCTAAAGAGGCTAGATAAGATGACGCCTAATTCACCTCAACGGTGTGAATTGTGCCACTGTCTCATTGAGCTGTTCATGAAGTAAATGCAGTTAATGGATTGGTGCAGTGAGTGTCGCACGAAGTTGTCCTCATTTTCACTCAAACTAATGGCCTGGCTGCATTTCAATAGTGGTTGACTGAGTTGACGGTGATGAAGACGGATAGTCCACCATGGTCATCGCTCCACAACTCCACAAACTCAGACGGCGGTAGATTAATTACGCACATAGGTCCATCCTCCAAGTACGTGATAACCGCGCCTTAACCTCAGCCCTACCGAGTCGCGTGTCAATGATTGCCAATACCACTGAAATGAATCGCAGTGCTGAGCAAATCTTTCGGTAAGCTATTCGGCTGAACCAACTTTTTCCCATGGTGAGTGCAACGCGACAAAGAAAGTTCTTCCTCTCCAACGGATAGTGAAACTTTTAAATGGGTTAACAGTAGGTTATGGATCTTCCTATGTCAACTCATAGAGAAGAGCTTCAACTTTACCAATCAACCGGTTATGTATAAGAGGCCTTATTCTTCAGCAAGCTAATGAGATGATGCAAGGTCATTACTTGTCACGAATGGGCTAGGCTGTAGTCGTAATATAAACATCACCGAGAACCTCTGGGGTATACGCGCGTGAAAAATGGTCTAGGACTCTGCGACAGAAAAAAAAGATATACTGAAGACGGACTTAAATAATCCTATTCTAACTTTTATTAACGTATTTGTCAAGAGCAAGCAAGATCATTAAATTCAGGTTCCGAGGCGAAATGGAGGAAGTGAGAGCTATCAGATTCCTCTGGAAAAGTAAAAGCGGAAGTGGTCTTGTGTCAGAGTCAAATTACCGACTTTCCTCAATAGCGCATTAGAAACGAACGGTTATCAATTGATTTCAGGGTGTTCTGGTAGATATTCAGTCCAAATGGTCCGAATCGTACAACAGATGTTATGGGCTTTTGAATACCGAAAATGCCCTCAAAAACTAAGTGATCTTACAGAGTTGCGGTAGGATTGAAAAAATACACGGAAACGCCCTGCTTAAGCACAATTCCTAAAACATTTAGCAAACCTAACCGGTAAATTTAGTAATAATAGAGGGGTGACTAAGTTGATCACTACTCGATGATAACACTAAAAAGCCTTGACCAAAGATGTGTGAAATCAACCCTTTTAATCCTTAATAACTGATAAACTGACAACGATTCAATGGAGAAGAGTTGCCAAAAAATTCCAACATGAACATAACATACAAGAATTGAACGTTAGTGCACAATTAGCATGCCAAATGACACACTGGAATGAACTACAGCAACCTCAATCTGATTGCATACAGCATCTGCCTTTTGATTATTATACGGGAGGGGCAGGGTTGTGTTACAGTTTAAAGCGCAAATCCATTCGCATAACAGCACAGCACCATGATTAGAACACAAAATGACATTATCACAGCCAGTCCTGAGGAGCAGGTTACCAAAATCTGAAGCCGAAACCGATTATTTAGACTGATGCAATGATAAACGCCATCAGGATTATCCGAAAATGGCAAAACAAGAACAACTTCGAACATATCCATAGAGCATGATGACCGTTCGTATTTTGCACAAACATAAAAATGGTAATGCTCCCAAGAAAAGCATTTCATATCCGTAACGTACCTAAACTGAAAAATAACCTGAATATCAATACCACCTAACTCTTATTCCAAAAACATTTTGTAGATAGGCAATAGAAATAGGATCCTATGGAAAAATAACGTTGAAAACAAGGCTCACCAACAGTCAGCAGACTAACAGTACACAGACATACCAGTAGTGTATCACAAAAATTGAATTCCGTCGCGTTTAGAATGATGGACCATTCGTTGGATAGTACATGGGTGCACCAGCGATACCGTACATGGTCGGATTAACAACGGGTGGCGCCATCAAGCCAGGAGGGATTGCTCCGCCGGGACCGGTAAGCATGAGTTGGGGTTCGCCACCTGTCACGTATCAATCAATAAAAATGGCTTAAACATTGTAAACAAGACGAGTCTGAAGATCCGTTTTCATTTAAAAAAATCATTCAGAAATGCTTTCAGAATAAAACAGCAAAAAGATTTACACGCTAGTTAATCGATTAAAAAACTGAAGGATATGCGAATGAAACAGCAAACGAAAGGCATGAAAGACAAGTCAGAAACAAAACTGCAATCGAACGATATTCAGACACACTTTTTAGTCGACATATGATTCGTTCTGGAATCGAGCTAGTTAAGACCTACTCAGTAACCTACGTGGTGTTCAACAGTTTCGTGTAATCCATATAAAGAATGCTCATAAAAAATGCTTTAGAGATCTTCAATAAGGGTGTGAATAACGAATTGCAAAAGGGTGACCAACAATCATCCAATAAATTGTGAGGTATTGATCTGTATAGGTCGACTGTCTACTGTTGTCGATTGTATACATGCCGAAAAAGACTGAGCAGTAGCTAAAAAATTAATCTGTACAACTTAATCAAATAGTGAAGTACAAAAACAGTGGTTCCAACTTTTGTCTTCACAACCAAACGCATTTGTGTGTGAGCAACGATGAAAACAAGAATAGTGAACAGGTCAATATCACGCAGTACAAATCACGTATAGTATACATTAGAAACGATATGTGCAGGACACAGAAAGCTTGTAATCGTACACTAGTGGTGATGAAATGAAACATTAAACAGCTCCACTGATCTTTCCTAAATTCTTTGGCGTTATTAACAAGAGAGTAAAGTAGATCATGTAGGTTTATCTGTTGACTTAACTCTGGAGGACAGGAAGAAATTTGATTTCCTTAACATTTCATGATCTAGCGAAGAGCTCTCGCAATCTCAGACTGCGAAACCGTCATGCAGAGAAGTAACAGCGTAAATTTCAGCCATACATAAAGCACCACTTTATGTTAAGGAAATGTGATTTTTCCGATTAGCCGGATCAGGGATACGCTCAGAACGATCACCCGAGAACTCGACATACCGTTTGGCTATGATTGCAAAAGAAAACGGAAACATCGATATCCGAAGGTTCGTCGACAGCACCGTTTAGTAAGGGTGGTTCGGCTAGTTGTATTAGGACTACGTACAGCGGCTAACGAGACAGGGGTGTGCAAACTGCAAGCATAAGTTATGAACATTATCCGAGAAAAATAAAAAAAGAATGTTGATTGACAGGGTTCCATCTCGAAGTTCGAAGACGTACGCATAACCAACGGGTTGACCGCCTGTTCCGCTTTTTCTTCCTCCGCCGCCCGAGTTTGTTCGGAATGCTCCAAGCGATCAATCTGAAAGAAACCAACAACATATTTTTGTCCGATCTAAATTAAAAGAGAGGAGTTAGCAATGTCAAGAGGATTCATACAGTAATCACGGAAATGTGCAGTCAGTAGAAAAGATGGTTTAGATTACCAATCTACCTATTCAAATTTAAAAGTATTTTTAAGAAGGGTCAAAATTAAGTATATTTTTTACCACTGCATAAGTGGAACATATTTGTGTATGAATGAACTGCTAACATACAAATCGACCCTGTTAGCCTACAAAACGAGTAAACCACCCAAAACATCAACTGCATCATTTAATCAAGTACTGTAGACAATTGTCAAAATAAAATAGCACCCACATGCTAAACACATACTGAAATGCAAGAATAGTAATAATAACAGTCCTAACGAACAGAAGCTGCATAATGCAAGTCATGCGCACCTTTGTCGTTAGTTCACGCATTGCTTGAATCATGAACGGCATGGCCATATCCATCAGACCGTTACGCCAAGCAAGTTCCAAAACTACATCGGGACGGAGTAGATCGTAACAACGATAAAGACAGGCGGAAAAGCAATCGGGCAAATTCTCGGACAAGAACCAACGAAGTAGTTCATCCGCGATCTCAGGACTGCGCGAATCACATGCATATTGCATTGCATCCTACAATGAAACAAGAAAAATAGGGTAAAGGCGGTTCTTGAAGACATAGGAGAAAGAAATGGACGAAACGCTTTGAACAACACAACGTAGTCAAGCCAACATGAAACCCAACTTGGGGGCACAATCATCACAACTTACGGTGTACAGTTTGTCCCGTTTGCACAATTCAATGCTTTGAGCCCAACGACTGCTTCCTTTGAAAAGAAGTGCGGCCAAACGGCGAAACTCAATCAACTCGTGTTTCTCGAGCTGCTGTGCCAGAGCAATGTGATCGAAGTTGCTGTGTGCTTCAATAGACTGCCGCAAAGCCTTCGAATTGTACAGAAAAGAACATTTAGTCAAAATTAGAAGCCCGAAAATGAAAAACAAAGCCGTAACGACCGGATGAACAAGGGAAACAGACCTACCTGATAATCTTCCTCCTCAATTAGTAGGTTGTTCAAGGCCTCATTAACAGCCTTACTGTTAGCGCCATTTTGTTGTACGAAACGCAAGTAGGGTTTTACCAAGGCAATGTGTCCAGTTTTGAGGAAGAATCCAACAGCCCGTGTGTGATCCAGCCGAGGTGAAAGCACTGTCAACAGGTCGTTGAGTAAGGTGGGCTTGTAAGTGAGGTAAAACTGAATAGCCTTGTAATACAGTTCCACATTCGCGACTTTGGTAATCATGTCTTTGAAATGATTCTCGCGCCAAGCATCAGTCGGATGTTTCATCATTGTCAGGATTGCGTTATCGAACTCTTCATACTTGTCGTAGAGAAACACCAATTCTGACCACAGATGGGCCTGCTCAGCAGCCCTGAGCACCTAAAGGTAAGAATGAAAATGTGTATAAACGACGGCTGAGGAATGATGAATGCTGTGGTGGAAAAGTAACCATTATCACATACAACAATACATCAGTAGTTCTTACTGATGCCTAATCGCCATGTCTAAAAAAAGCAAGTCGTGACCAGGAAGAAAAAAACAAGAGGGAGGGGACCTGACTACTAAAATAGCTACGTCTATATTCAAACATCCAACATCAAGGTACCTACACTTTGCAAACAAACAACCGAGCTGTAAGTGAACGTGAAGGCGTCATCACCTATTTTACGGCTTTCACTGTTCTACGTCATTAAGTGACCATGCATGAACATGTATCAAAATTACTGCATTTTTAAAAACCTAACAAAAGTTAATGATGTACCTTGGGAATGTTCACACGAGACCAGAACAGTTCCAAGTGCTCGCGCATTTTCTCGGGTCTGAATTTGGAGTACAGAATCGCCAGTTCCGTGAACATGCCCATATGTGCACGTTCCAGCCCTAGGCCAGCTTCCAGCAATTGGATTAGCTCATCGAAATGACCACGTTGTTGGTAGTAGTTGATCACGTCTTCCAGTTCGTCAGCATGCACTACGATATGCAGGCCACACATTTGAGCTAATCTGAATTCCTTATGATCGACACAGGCGCAACAGACTTCTTTCCACGTTCGGGTTGAATTTGCTTTGCGAGCAGCATCGACAGCACCTTGATATTCACCCAAGTGGACCAAAGTGATGGCCAAGCGCGAGTAGTTGCTGACATTCGAATATAAGAGTTTAGCCGCAACGAACATTTTGTGTTCAAAACAACGATCAGCGACCTGTCAGACAAAAATACGTTACATTTTAACGGTGACTGCATATGCATAAACACAAGGATAGACAAGCAGAAGGAGTGAAACGGTACTTAGTTAGCGACGGCAAAACACTGGCAAAAATTGATAACGCGAATCTCATAAAAATGAAAACATCCGCAGGGTGTAAACCATTGGGGCTAGTGGCTATCATGGAAGCGGTGGATAGGTGTTCCGGCTAGTAAACTACGGCGTGGAAGTCACTAGGGTTGTAGGAAGATAAGCAAATCCCTTGTCTTAACTGTTGCACTTCCTTCAGCCTATGAAAAAGTGCAACGATAGAGAAAGTAACGTCAATACGTCAAACAGTAACCTATCAAGAAATGTAAACACAAAGGTTAAACCACGAACATTAACAGACGATTACATAAGCACAGTACATGGCTCCTGAAATCCGTTCGGACCATGACTAGTCGCTTGAAGTCTGCTTTATGGATTGTTTTAGCGCCGATTAGACACAAGTGGATGAGGCGTATCTTTGATCAAATTAACTACTATAACGTAAAATAAAACTTGCGATTTTAGTCACCTGACACTGAAAAATTAATACGCATCTATCAGTGAGCGTCCTTTCACTACTCTTTACATACGAGCTCTGGCAGTAAACATGCAAACAGCGGCAGGGAAAGAGTTCACCTTTAAAAAGCTCATACAAACTGCGCGAGTTAAAATAAATTTACGTAATTTATAGCAGGTAAGCGATCAAAAAGCGTCCGAAAACAATCAGTATATAGACAAAAACAGAGCATGAAAAGAAACGCGTAGCATATTCAAAGTATAAAAACAGAGCAGTTGTAAAACCTACCAAAGTGATATTAGCATGATTCGGACCAGAAAGAAATTCTTCGAGATCGGACATGCGATTGGTTTTCGCATAAGCAAAGGCCAGTTCGGATTCGATGAACGTCTCACGAGTCTTTTTGCGTGCCATTTGCAAGTAGCGCACTAAGTCTTCCCACTGCTCAGATTGTGAGGCGATAAGAACGACCTCCTCGAACTGACTGGGATCAGAAGCCTTGATGTATGAATTAATGGCCTCTTTCACAGAACCTTCACGAAGTTGAGCCTGCGCCAACAAACTCCACACGGCAGGTTCATTGCACCTTTCAGCAAATTCATATGCCCTATCCAAATTTTTGATGTGATCAATGAGCACCTATAGTCCCAAAACACAACAGATACACGATGCATTTAAAACGCACAACGGACAGATAAGATGGAAAAAGAGAAGCATTTAAAAACAGGAAGAACCTCCCCTGAGATAGTGAATTTAAAGCAATTTGAGATCAGCATGTTCTTATTCGTATGGAGAGGTGAGCGAAGTGACGTACAACCTAACAAAATACGACCATCAAAACAGAAATACGTCGATGGATGGTACACAGCTGCTATAAAACCATGGAGAACATCACTAGTTCAGAACAGTGAGGAAACTCAACTAAAAAACTCCTGCCGAAACTCAACCACCTAACATCAAGGTGTCTACGTACAAGTACAAGACGGCATTTTCAGTTTCATCTGACTCAGTTCATAATTGTCCTCACTGTACAGAGGCTTTCGAAAGATGGAGAGATGCAACTGATAGAAAACTTACTTGAATTGCCGATGTGTTTACTTCGAACTTCATAAAGATTGTGAAAGCCTCTTCAAATAGTGAATTGTTGATTGCAATGTTAGCAACATCGGGCGCGTCATAATTATCTAAGCGATTGATGTAGTCCATAACGCGCGATTTATCTGCCTTTACTGCTGTCAAGATTAGGAGGTTTTGCAAATTTCGGTGATCAGAAAAGGCTGAAGTGTCTAGGACGATTTTCTCAAGAAGCTCAATAAGTTCGTTTGGCATATCGGCCGCCATGAATGCTTTCACTGCCACCGATATTTCCTCCGGATCTTGCGTTTCAGAAAGAGCAGTCTGAACAACCTGATCAATCAACTGACGACGATAAGTGTTTGAATCATTGAGCACTTCAGCCCACAACTCGGGATCCTTGCGTCGCACTAGGTAGCGTGCCTCGGTTTTGAAAAGGGCATTCTCGTTGCAAACCTGAAAATAAAACACACTACTTATGAGTACACAAACCGAGATACAAACTTTATCGTTTAAGTCATAAGGGTCATGCGGACCGCTGTCAGAACGCAGCGAGACCAACAAATAGTTCCATCAATTTAGCAACAGGACTAATCCGAAATGAAGTCGAATGCCCACGAATGGTCTATCAGGCGTATACGAAGTAGGGCCTACTGATGACTAGCAGAACGACTGAGAACGACACTGAGTACACATGGATCGACAAAATCATTAAACAGATTCGAACCCTTAAATGATGACGGATTATCCGGGAATAGTTACAAACCATTTGTCAACTGCTAATTACTGAGTATATTAAAGAGTTGCGACAATGGACAGTGACATAGACTTGACAACCTGTGCGAAACATGTTCCAAATACGGTTGATGTACACAATGTATAAAAAATGAACACCGATGGGAAATTTTCTTTCGCTCGAGTCAGTTAATTGTCCAGTACTTGTTATTCTAGTCAGATAGGACGAACTGACAGTCGTAGAAAAATCTCTAAGCAATGGAGCACAAAAATAGTATCATCAAGTGGAACTCACGTCGATCAGCGCATGATCACAGCGACCGCGCTCGTACGCCACGCATGCCAAATGCGGGTCACGCTTCTCACAATATTTGCCAACAACTGAACTGTCATAGTAGTGATTTTCACGAAGGAAGCGTTCGGGATTGTTATTTGAATCGATGTAAATTTTGGCCAATGCGTTATGGGTGGCTGGCTCAACACAGCCTTCGTGTACGCGTGACTCAAGCCACGGCAACAACAATTTCAAGCGATTGCGCTTCTCCACCTCGGCAACCAACTCGTCCGTATTAAACTGCCCTGAAAACAATAGGAAAATGACAGGACTAGAAATGTTCAGCTTAACAGCGTAAAATCGGCAGATACGAATTCAATATGAAAATAGGACATCTCGCTGTCATGTCATATCACACACATCAGACGATGATTTAATAGCCGTATGACTACCGAATAAGGTGCAATAAGAATAATGTTCGTAAAAGAATATGTGCCGGATGTGACAACGGAAAATGGTTCAGGTTGGTTTTAATGAACTCAAATTGAAACTAAGTATGAAACAGCGTGAAAGGGCTCCAGGTAGAATAAACTTCGGGCGCAAGGTAAGTACTGGTTGCACTCAGTTAACTGCTTCATTACTACCGTCAACAAAACTATAGCAGAGAATGACGACAATGCTCGGGTGTCAAATAACCGTGAGAAAAAAACAGCACTAGCACACAAACAATGGGCAGATAAAGGATAGGACTTAATTCACGGAAGAGCACGCTTAAGCTGAAGTATTCATTATCTGACTGTCAGTACACCGCAAACAAACCTGGGCTGCAATAGTAAGACGCTTCTGCGATTTTCAATGTTTTATCTCGATAACAGTCATCAGGTCACGCACAACCTAGCGCATAATGGCAACAACCACATTGCGAAATTCGACTGATCATCATTGCTTTCAATGTCTTCCGCCACAGCCTAGGAACTAAACGTCATCTAAACTGGTTTACCCACAGGTAGTTGTACTCATCTATCTATGCTACTTCACTACTTGTCCATCTCGAACATTATATCAGCTACTACAATCGATAAAAACTGCCTGGTTCAGCAGGCGATTAGCTGACATCATCATCATGGCAAATGGTTGAAGTGAACTCAGACGACCCTAGCTGCCCAACATTCCCACCCTAGCCTAATCGTGTCGTGTCCATTGGTGCCATCTGACGATTGAACACATATCGACGGTTCATTTCCTTTACCGTGAACAATCCCGTTCTAGAACTGTTTGATTCACAGTATAGTACCAATCCAAGGACTACACTGTGGTGTAATGAATTCAGACAGTCAAACTTGCGAACAGTGTGTTAAAAGAATAGAGTATAAATATAAAAAGTAACAAATGTGCTTACAACCTACCACGAACGACAGCAATGAGCTGTTTGATGACGTCTTCGGAACAGTCGACATCTAACAAACCACCCACCACGATAGGTAGACGGCCGGTATTCACCTTTTGCACGTAAATTTCTATATATTTTTGCAAATTGTTCCGGAACAGGTAGAGGACCAAATCGTGTACAAAATCGAATCGATCGCAAACTATGATGAGTGGCAACTGATCAGTGAGTTTAGCTTCCTGGATGATGAAAAAAGAAACGAAAGGGAGTTACATGGCTGCTTCCAACCCGAACTACATAATAAAATAAAACTACCTCAACTGAAAATACCTTGAGGAAATTTTTGACTCGTTCCGGCTCATAGCAGTTACTTTCTCGGCAAATACGCTCAACTTCCTTCACTTGACCTGTTTTACAAGCCGCTTGAATATATTTGAAATGCACTTCCGGTTCTTGACTGTAGTTAACAATAGACCCCAGGAAATAAAAGAGACCCTCAAACGATTTGAACGATTCAAATATCTCGATCAAGGCCGATGTTCCCAACTGCTCGTGATACTTGGTGGCGATTTGGACACAAACTTGTAGATTTTGACGAATGTTTGTCTGCAACATCGCACGTAAGCATTCCAAGGAATCGTCCACAGATAAGGAGCCGAAGTAGTTCACCAGCCACTGGAAAAAAACGGACGTGAGTCGATTAGCTGAAAGGGAGTCTCTCATCAACAGCAAATGAATACACGTGCACCTCGAGACACTTTTACAGCCAAGGTAACCAGGAATGAATAATGTTGAGCGGTCGAAGAGTAACAGGCAGTTAAACCCAGTTTAGAAATGCTAAATACTATAATGATAAATCCAGCAGGCTAACACATACACATTTTAAATACTCCTGTAGGGCATTAAACACCGCAATCATGGGTTTGCCCATTAACTTAGTGGTCAATCTGGTGGAAATCCACTTAGGAAGAACAGCATGAACACGGCTGGATTCTTGCTACTTACGACAGCATAGTTCAGTGACAAGTGCTACCACCATCAAGCAACAAGTACACTACTGACATTGACATAACGATGTTATCAAGTGAACGTACACGTCTCAGTACTACGTAAAAGTCGCATCCGTGAGATAGCGTCGACTTCACGCGAATCATCCTTAAATAGCAGAAAGCTCGAAAGGAAAACGGTGACATTCGAGCAAGTCATTCGTCATTTCGAGCAGTCTCCGACTAAAGACTAGGCTGATCACCCGGCTGGATCGGTGCGGCAGACAAACATCTAAGTCAACAGTTGATTGACCCACATTTTACGTCAATGAGTACCGAGCTCACCAAACAGTGAACGGTGTTATACTCAGTGGGTCGCCACTTTTAATGTATAACTATGTAAACCCAAATATTTTAGAAGTTTGAATGAAAGAACGTTTGGGATACGAAAACCAATCTCTTAAACTTTGCACTACCTAGTCGTTGACGCCATACATGGAGTGCGATTGAACATAATGCCCAAAGATCTCAACAAACTTGTTATCCTTAAAACTTAAGTCACGTTTCACGTCTGCAAACTGCCGCATTTCCCTTCGCTCAATCACTTTTTCCGACCAGCTAGGACTTTTGTATGATTATTAGGAACCTTAACAAGTGGCTTAACATCCACACATGCGATTGATGGTGACTTTTAACCTAGTTCCTCATCATATTACAAGATAGGATACTTATTACTATTTCAGGTATCAAGGGCCATGCTAATTACGACGCGCTTCGAAACTCGCTTGCGCTTTTGATAAAACCTGAACTGGGAGCATAAAACAAATGTTCAGTCGCACACCCAATGCATACGTTGTTGTACACAACGGTCCGAGCTGCGGACAGATTCGGATATGCGTTGGCATAATATCGTAGATCAATGTTTTGAAAAAAAGTAGGCGATCATCGGGACGCAGAATTAACGAAACTGTTCACTCTAGAGTAGAGAAGGTAGCCAACAAGAACCCGTCCTTCTTTGCCCGGTTTCATCACGTACCCAGTAAAGGCTGCCCAAGTGATCGGTACCAAGAAATCAGTGTAGTCGCGCAAAAGTGCGATGGGTGCATAGCGCGACAATGCACATGCACCATCAATTTCATGCCGGCTGAGGGACGCATGCTGCACATGGTCAGTTTTTTATTTAACGGTGTAGATGAACGAGTACATTTTTGAGAAATCTGGTGGGAGTTTGATGCAATTTAAACCATTTTGTGCTTCACTTATCAGCTGATTAACAATTTCACGTTGAACATTCAATCTTACATAACATACTGAACAAACTTTGCAATCTTCGATCAGATATAACTTCGAATACTCATTAGTCGGCGGTTTGTTTCATTTCCGGTTGAACACCAATCACATTTGATTGCAGCCTCCGCATTCAGATAGATCACTACTCACAAGCGAAAATGGTTGAGCGTTCACATATGATAATTCGGTCGTGCCTAATGTGAGGTCAATGGCGCAGTGGTCAACACGGTTGCCTCATGAAAGCGTGGCCGGAGTTCTAGTCCCGGCCGTGGCAAGGATATGCACTACTGACGAGCTCTAATGAGAGCGAAACTCGAGTCTAGTGCTTCTTTTCGAAAGGGCTGGCTGGAAAGTCTATCTGAATGCGAAGACTGCGATCAAATGAGTGGTGTTCAACTTTAAATAACTTCGATTGTCAGATAATTTAGAGCAAACGACATCGTGAATTCACTATCTGACGGAAAGCATTAAGAGTAGGTCAGTAAAATGTTTCCCGCATTCTGTATAACAAAAGGCCTCGCTGAGTCGCCAACATTCACTCAGGTGCACACGTGTATACCAAACGGTCGAGAAAGACCCTTCCTCACCAGACAATGCTCTTGAGCAGTGTGGTATCCTGTAGAATTGTCAACTATGGATCATAGAGATACGACACTCAGGGCTTAGTGAGATACCTTTTTGATCCCGAAGATGGTCGGGGTTGGCGAAGGCTGAGTAAGCACCCTAACGTAAATTTACAGGAATCTTATGCGTTAGGTTCCTTTATTTCTCATTACAAGGATTTTTTTTTCGCCCACTTAACTTGGTATGGTATGCTTACTTTGCAACACTATTATATGGAGAAAAAACCCGATCATCAACTGTGGATACAAACGTGAGCTCAAAGACACCACGTGCGTATCGCAGTGTGCTGGATTCACGAAGCAGCCGATATGAACCGTAAACAACATTCATCGCTCCACAGTGATTTACAAGTTTTATTTTAATTCGATAGCAAAACTTTCGTCCATGAGCACAGCAACTAACTTTTATGACTGGAGTCATTTCGAGGCTTTACGGATATCAGACACTCTATTAAATTCATTAAACCGGTGTACCCGAAGCGACGGAACAAAACAATTTCCTTCTGGTTACCGGAAGTTTAACCACTATTGGCGATGACCAGTGATCACCACGAGGAGGTTGTGGACGACTAACAGCTGGTCGCTGTAGAATGAAGCGATGTAATGGATATTTCGAAGGACTCAGCGGTCGTCGCTGGGAGGCAGCTGCTAACAGGAGAGGTAGCCGAAAAGAGAATTCATGTACCATCATAACAAAAAATCTCTAAATTTGATTCACGACGGTTAAGCAATAGCATTTCTGACAGCAATATTACAAGCAAAGAGTAAAAACGAGTGCAAAGTGCATCTGGCCTTAGCGAATACGTACTACCAGAGGGACAGATGAAACGTCCACCTGTAAGTCCAAAAGGATAGATGCGGATAAAATGATTTACCGAGAGCAAAGGTGGAAATCGATGCAAACCCAACTAAGCTTACGCATCATATATTGCGTTTTTTGAGACAACGCAAGCAATAATGTAAAATAGTGAAAGCTGAAAATAATCAATCATCACGTCATTACGTCTGAATCAGCCAACGGCAGTTTTGCTGTTTGTTACACACGAGAAATGATTTCTTCTTCTCAAGTAATGCTAGGTGACGCAGGTGAAAACTGGGAAACGATCAGGCGATGAATTAGCAATGCAGAGTGAATACATTGGCCGCCAGTCTAAGCAACGTGACACAACTCACATTACCAGCATGGGGCCCCACGTGTTGACCAGTTGAGGTTACTGGAAATATCAACTACCATCCACAACCTAGATAAGTGCTTCCACCGTTTTTCACTGTTGCTTCCTTAGAGCAATGAATATTCCATCTCAGCTAGAAAACAATTCTCTCGCATGTGATAAGCTGAAGTGAATTTCGAGTACAGCAGAAACAATCAAACGAATGCATGAAAGGCAAGCCCGGTGTGAACACTGAGACCAAAAATAAACAGCGACAAGCACTGAATGTAGTGCAAGGAAAAAGCTCTCAATGAGCAGCAGTTTTAACTAAGATACACAAGTCGTGTACACACGACCATGTGGTGCGAGCATACTAGATATACATACGGACAATGGAGTACACAGTTAGAAACCAGATATGAGTGCACAAGGGGAACCTATCGAGATCAGGGGAACATTGGTTAGCAGAAAAACCGACAGAAACGAAGAACAGCGAACAGAACAACAAGCGACCGCGATGAAAAAAAAGCACGGCAAGTTTTAAAGTTGATCCACCTCAGTTTCGAGTACGGTCACATATTTTCGCTCTCAATGTACGTTCAAACACGGTTCAGCCAACAGAATAGGGTCCGAGGTCGAAGAAAGAAATTCAAAATTTAGCCGAACGAGGAAACTGCACATTTTGGCAAGTTCTTCGAATAGAACGCTTTTTTCTGTTATTCCCTAATCATGACGGGAAGGATTTCGTTTTTAAGCCATAGAATTCAATTTTCGAATTTAAACAATGGAGTAAAATAGTATCACCCAGCAGGACGGGTCAATGAACCCAAAAAGTAGGCGATAATCATTACAAAAATATAAAGAGCGAGACGTACCTCAGGGTTCAGAAGATGTGTATTGACGACAGCCCGCTTGATATCGTATAGGTCTGTGTAGTGTTCTAGCGCACGTTGCAGTAAACCCGCTTTTTCACAAAGTTGAGCAACAGTGGCACGATCATAATGAGTGAACATTTGGTTGCCCAGAATGGCATCAGCGACCTGAGGAGATGATGAAGTAGGAAAGAGATGAAAAGATGAATGGAGAAAAATTGCATTGCTGTAGACAATGAAACACTGAATGTCACGTCAGCATAAAAAATCCAACTTCCAACCTGCCAACCGAGCAAAGTCAATATTACCGGTGTTACGTTTTCAGTTTTTACATCACTGGGCGCTTGTTGCTGAGCGACAGGTCAGGTTATATATGAACTGCATATCATTAGGCTGCTCAAACTTGAAAAAATAGCTTCTTGGATCAGCAATTTGTGATTGTAGTAGTTCAATGGTTAGTAGGTAGGCCGTTAACCAGTTCGAAAATACTACATATAGATCACAGGTATCACGTCCTGTGAATCTTGAGTCGTATATTTCTACACGGTTTGGACTAAGTTGGTAGAATGAATCAGCGCACAATGCAGTTCTCAAGTAAAAATATTGTTAACAGTGTTGAGTTCAGAAGAGTGTCACCAGATTCCTGATTGAAGCCTAAAGGATTATTCTTACTTGTCGTTAAACACATTGTCAGAAATGGTGCGAAATCGAAGTAGTAGTTGAACTTGTGAGATTGTGCTCTTAAGCGTTTAAAATATGGATTTAGAAGTTTTACTCAGTGATGTGGTAAGTATTGATATTGTTCATCCGTTTCCGAAACGCATCAGGTGAATTCCTACAGTCCACCGGGCAGCTATCTATTCGCACACCAAATGTGCTCCATCAGGTGAAAACACAAGAGTAAGAGTAAACAAGAATAATTTTGGCATGTAGCATGATTGTCTTTGAGCTGAAGAGAGATAGTTGGGAATAATGTGGAACTAGTGTGCACTGCGACGGCGAGAAAAGCTGTTAATTGTCTTGATCAGAGGAGGATTGAGACAAGGCGTACTTCATCCCCTTCGAACAGCAGGTATGCAACGATCCATATCTTCCCTAACTTCAGCATTGCACTTTGTTTGGCCGCCCAAGCTGTGTATCCAGGATAGCCTCACTGGAGCGCTTACGTAGTTGCTTCAAGCACAGTCGTTAGTGCGTCCGCTGAGCAAGTTTTCCCGCCTATATTAAAAAGCTCTTGTGCTTTATTCCATTTGTGTCAGAGTTACAGAGCCCGTGAAGCTTATGTATGGCAATGTCCGTGTTCGGTTATGAGGTCCTTCCATTGCACAGACTCCATTGCATATCATGATAATTCAACTAAGTAAACGAAACATTCCGTTCTGCCCTGATGTGAATGCGAAATGCAATTACAACCACAATCATTCCCTAACAGCTGATTCAGGGGCGACCCCATGTCAACTTCACCAGTAGTGCTATGTAAGCCGCCATTGACTTGTAAAGGTACGTTTGACGTTCAGCGTGGAGGCTTTCTTAATGGACATTCAATTCGTGGACGGTCACCTCGGAGTAAACAATGAACAAGCAGATTCAGCTGACAGCCTCCAACAACGGCGCAGTAGTGAAAAGTAGCGAAACGCCGCCCAATGAACATCACTTTTTTGCGAGGTTGATATCCCTTCAGAGATCCTGAGAATTAAAAGGCACATATGCCAGAGTACTCATTAAAAATAGTCGATCGTATGACACAATTTTCTCATATCAAACAGAGGCGACAGTTAACTTTCTCCATTAACTATCCGCAACCTATACAGTCGAAACGAAAGAGTCAACTAAACGATACCTGTGAAACACTTTCCCTGTTCTTTCACACATTCACGACAGATTGTTAGCTTCTATCTCACCACATGCGTTTGCCCTTATCTTGCCTTGTTCGAATTTGATGAAGTTCAAAATAGTAATAGAATGTTACACTTAACAAAAAATTATCAAAACGGTTGTCGGGTTTTTGAGATGGGTGTATCGTTTTTGATATAAGCGCTGTGAAATGTGTGATGTCTTTGTTTCAGTTTTCACTAACTACAGGGGTTTGAATATAGTAAACGCAGTTGATTATGTTCCACGTTTTCAATTATACTGTCGATAAGCAATGATGTGGCCATCGTTTTCAGTCACAGTTCTAATCTAGATGTGGAGCAGACGACAACATCTAGTCTCACAGACTGATAGGAAAAGTAACAGGAACGAATGCAGATAAACCCACTGTGACAGTGTACACCTTGCGCATCTCCATGACCTATTGGGCTAAACTGGACGGTGTGGCCACCACACCGATAGAGTCACTCATACCAGGCAGGCCAATGGGTAGAGGTCTGACAAACCAGTCTCCTGGTCCTCCAGGTTGGGGGTTGGAAGAAGGTTGGCATCTTTTTCCGGAAAAAGTACCAGTTCTGGTACATTGCCACCCAACCGCTGCGGTACAGGCTTTTGAGCCAAAGGCTTTGGTTGAGAACCCTAATCGTTCTCCTGTCTAGGTCTGGGCGTCCTGGCAGTATCTCAGCCCACACACAACCATGAATATTCACAACAACAATAAATCCATACTGCATCGGCCGTCTCGCAGTATAAACCGGGTCGCCCTATCTGCTGCATACAGCAGGGTGGATAGGCGAAAACATGCTACTGCTGACCCCTCCCACTGTCCTATCAAATTTAGCTCTCAGGCCCCTCCCGACCTCCATTTCTGATAATTACTCTACAGGTCCCACAACAGATGTAGCTAACTGTAGTAACACTGAGCCGGTAAGTTCCGTCTCTTGCCTTTCAGCTTCAGGCCTCCCTCGTCCCTTGCTTAGACCTAGAACGCGAATTAATATAGGTGCCTTCAACGTTCGCACGCTAAAACAGCAGCGGCTCTCGCACGAACGCTAGACTCGTTGCACGTTGATGTCTGCTGTATCTCGGAGACTAGAATCCATGACAGTAGTCAACGTATGGAACTAACAGCACCCGCATTGTCTACCCGATACTGGTTATACACTTCGGGTGACTCCACAGCCGCTGTTACAGGTCAGGCTGGGGTAGGTATAGTTCTCAGCACGACGGCCGCAGCCGCATTAGTAGATTGGATTCCTGTTAACAGTAGACTTTGTGCCGTCCGCTTGGCAGGTTCTGTTAAAACCAGCTCTAGACGCAAACTTTCAGAAATTTATTCATTGTGTCTGCTTATGCTCCTACTGACTGTAGTGACATCGGCGTCAAGGACGCATTTTACTCGGATCTGGCCACTCTCCTTCGGTCGACACGTGGCTCTGATATAGTCGTTCTGGCCGGAGATATGAATGCCAGGTCGGCCGCCTTGGTGAAGTCGAATCTCGTTTAGGTGGTGTGGTTTGGGATAGCATCGCATCGTCCGGATAACGGCGGGCGAACTGTAGCTGTGGGCTGAGCATAAGCTATTTTTAGCCAGCACTAGTTTTAGGCATCGTGCACGTCAATGCTATACTTGGCGCCCGCCTTCTCCGAATCAGGCCTGGTCTCAGATAGACCACATAGCCGTTAGTTATAGGTGGCGGGGTTCCATTCAAGACTGTCGTTCTTATTGGAGCACGTACTTGGATTCAGATCATGCGTTGGTACGTTGCCGTTTTGTTCTTACTTTTGCTGGGCAACGACCCCACCGACAGCAACGGTTAGCTGTTGAGAAACTGGCTTTACCATCGGTTAGGCATAATTACCAAACCAGCTTAGAAAGCTGCCTTAGTAGTTCTCACTCCAAAGATCCTAGCAGCTGCTGGACCGAGATCTCACAGAAAATTCATGAAGCAGGTGCCGTAGCTTGCGGTACGGGGGTAACGTGGATTGAACAAACATTGGATCTCGGAGAAATCTCTGGAGTTGTTATAAACTAGACGGGACATTAATCCCGGCAGTTCACATAACGTCTAGGAGAGATATCCACAGGAAGCTGAAACGCAGTCTAAAAGCTGATCGTGAGGCTTGGTTAATGGAGAAAGTTAAGGAGCCACTTTTGCTTTAGGGATCACCAGCAACCTCTTTAGGCTTATACGCTCTCCTGGTCCCAGGCGACCGTCTGTCAGTGAAGCTATCAGCGAGGTAGATGGCACACTCATCTATAATAAGTCCAGAAGGTTAGAGCGTTGGTGGAACACTTGAGGGTCAATTTAGCTGGCCTCCTGCTTCTACCGTGTTGCCGCCACAAACTTGTGATGTAGCACCCTGGTCGGTAGATTTGGAACCACCCACTGAGACTGAGGTTCGCAATTGCCTTTCGGCTCTCAATCGTAATAGGGCTGCTGGCCCAGATGATCTCGTGCCGGCACTTTTCAAAGAAGTGGAGAGGCGTTAGTAGAGGCCTTGACTCAGTTGTTTCAACTTGTGTGGACGACGGAGACCATCCCTCCGTGCTGGGGTCACTCGATAATAGTTCCCATATTAAGAAAAAGGAGCCCGGGGCTCTTGCGAAAACCATAGAGGGATTAGTTTGACCCCAGTCATTTCAAGGGTTCTAGGCATCAATTATACTTCGTCGACTCACTGCAGTTCGGGAAGTAAACATTAGGGAAGAACAGGCAGGGTTTCGCCCTGGGCGGGGTTGTATAGATCACATTTTTACCCTTCGTCAAATTCTGGAGCAGCGTCATGTGTACCGCCGGCCAACAATCGCCGTATTCCTCGACTATAAAGGTGCGTTTGATTCGGTGGACCGATCTACACTTTTAGAGTCGCTTAAACGCAGGGGTGTACCGACTAAGTATGTGAACATACTGTCGGCGCTTTATTCCCATACTTCAGCTCAGGTTAGGGTTTACGGCGAAGTATCTGACAGTTTCAGCACCAGGAGCGGCGTACGTCAAGGCTGTCCCCTTTCGCCATTTTTGTTCAATTTCGTCATAGACGAAATAATGGAGGACTGTCTGCGGCACTCAAATGATGCCGGCGTGGACCTCCTACCTGGTGAAAGACTGACTGATCTTGATTATGCTGACGATAAGGTATTGCTGTTTGACAACTTTCAAGCGGCACAAACAACACTGGACGCTATTTCGCGTTCTGCTAAGTACTTCGGAATGCGCTTTGCAGCCTCAAAATGCAAAGTGCTTCTGCTGTGATTACGTAGATTTAATGTTAGATAATGAAGTCATGGAGATTGTTGACCGGTTTGTATACCTGGGAAGCTGCATCAGCGGTGGCGTCGGAGGTGTAGGGAATGAAATAGAAGCGCGTATTTCCAAGGCTAGGGCGGTGTTCGCTAATCTGAGACACCTATGGCGACAGAGAGGTATTTCTCTAAAGCTTAAGGGTCGCGTGTGCAGGACGACAGTGAGGGCTGTATTACTTTACGGCAGCGAAACCTGGCCGCTCAGAGGTAGAGGACGTGAACCGTCTTCAGGTATTTGACCACCGATGTCTGCGTTCAATCGCTCGTATCGGGTGGCACCAGCGAGTAAGCAACGAGGAGGTTAGGAAGCGGGTGTTTGGCACTGATTGTCAAACGAGTTCTCTTGTTCAGTCGCTACATTTGCACAGACTTAGATGGTTAGGTCATGTACTAAGGATGCCAGCTAGTCGTTTGCCACACCGAGCACTGTTTGCGACGCTGCGGCCGACTGGCGCAAGGTGCGAGGTGGACAGATGATGACCTGGCGTAGACAAATGAAATCGTTCACGAAGGGGTTGGTCACTGTAGATCGGGTTCGTCTCCGGGCTGGCCCTCGCGACTCACAGAGTCGGTGGCTTGAGACGTTAGGTGAGATGGCGGCTAATCGAGCTCAGTGGCGTGAATGTTGTCGTTGTTTGGCCGAGTTGTCTGTGAAGTGAGTGCACTTAATGATGCGGGGCAGTGAAAGCCGTAAGGAAGCTGTCTTGCTGATGACGCCTTACTTTCACTTACAGCTCGGTTGTTTGTTTGCAAGGTGTAGGCGCCTTGATGTTGTATGTTTGAATATAGACGTAGCTATTTTTAGTAGTTAGGTCCACTTCCCCTCCCCTCCTCTTTCTTCTTTCTTCCTATATAAGTTTTTTTTCTTTTCTTTGTTCTTCGTGGTTGTGTGGCAGTCAAGCATCAGTGTGAACCACTGATGTATTGCTGTCTATGATGATGATGATTAGCCCTAACATGCGAAGTGGAAGATAGCACAAGTCACGCGCAAGGACGATCAATATGTGAGAAGGTGTACAAAGCATGATCATCGACAAGCCTCAGTGTTAATTTAGTTGACTGACCACAATTGACGCACTACAGTGATAGACTTGTTAAAGAAAGCTAGTCACCATAGGATCAAACATAGGCGAACGTGCGAAGAAGCACTAATGAATTAACAGACGATATGGATAGAAACGTTAACGCTTGGCAAGAAGATGAATCGTCCGAAGCCAAATGCAAGTGATGTGTGGAAACAAAACCGTTCTTACAACCAAGAAGGAATGATTTGCGGTCACACAGTTAAGTCGTTCTTATCAAGACCGTGGAACGAGTCAAACAAGCAGCACAGACACATGACATTGAAGAATCAGTTTAACGTTCAGTCTAGCAGATATTGATTGCAGCTCGTGCGCGGTAAATGACCGTAATCGATACACTCAACTAAACCCGTAGAACCACACTGACCAAAAAGCACAGTTTAGCGAAGCTCACACACACGCGGAGAGGCTGTGACTACATGGCAGCAGAGCAACAATATAATCGTATCACACAAATTCGTTGAACCCAAAAAGGTTGGAAAGACGATATAAAACACGGTCTCTACCTGCGGTGCAGAAAGCAAGTTCATTTCAAGTAGACGTGTTTGTAGGTGTCCTTCGGAAGGCCTATTATGCTTCAATGCGTCTAGTAGAAACGACGTGCATTGCTGAACCAAACCTTGATCCATGAACACATTTACGACTTGTTCCAAATCAACCAAGGGTTCCTGGTCTTGAACAAGCATTTGAGCGAACTGTAAGCCTTGGTCGGGATTGATGCGAGTTAAATTCCGAAGTAGGAAAATATAGTCTGGAGTATAGCCAACTTTCTTCGCATAGATTATGATTCGTTGAAATTGGCCAGTCTCGGCGAAACACTGCACCACTTTCGGAGGAACGTTTGCTCTCAAGTAGACGGATAAGGCCAGTGTTGGATCAGCCTGGTAAACACATAAACAAATATCAATGAGAGATGCACAGGTAAATTAATATGAACTGAAAAAAATATAATGACTAAACAGCTCCGTTGTCCATTTTGTGTGTACAGAACAATGTTGGTAATGCATTCCATTCACAAGAAAATGTAGCCACAACAGGCATAACTCAATCGGTGATACAAGAATGCAACCGTGCGCCTAGCAATATGAATCACACTACTTCTAAACGAAAAGAGACGGGGAATAGAAACAAGTTTTGCATTCCACACAGACTTACAGTATGAAGGTTGGTAATGATAACCAATCAGTTCGCTTAAAATTACATGCATAAAATAAACGCAGGAAAATATCCATATAATCTGAAGTCGTGAAGCACAGAATACTGAAAAGTAAACCGAGCAGGAGGTTTCCATATAGTGTGTGCTTACCGGGCGACTAATTAGCGATTCGTAGATAACAGCACAAACTACGCAGCCCACAGGTCGTTCGCACAAATTAGCATAACACCACTGAGTCATAACAGTTCAATTCACAACACTGGTCAACCTAACAATGCCGGTAGGTGTAAGTGATAAGAACAACAGGGAAGGCAGGTACCAATGTTCAGGATAAAACGTGAGTGGGAGTGAAGAATGTGGAAGCTGGCGAAAAGCACCAGCACCGAGATTTACTGGTCGTCGGAGTTCACCTCCTCCGGATCAAACAATCGCGTCGCAACCAATCATCGTTAACAAAGTTGCCTAATCGATTGCCAGTCCTACCGGACAGCGCGTCTTCGCAACGATAAATCAAGTTAGTGAACGTTCGTAGCAACAATGGCAAAACATATCAGTGGTCGATATTGATAGATAATTTATACAATCATCAAGACAGCTCAATATAAAGAAACGTGCACACCTGGAATCAACGATCCAGTAACAAACCGATCTAGCATAACTCGCGCTCATTGTGTCAACTACCATTCACCGTTAATTCACGACGATGTTCACAGCCAGCACCGCTACAGGTGACAAGCAAGATGCATCCACCTGCATTTCAATCAACCACATATGGAACTTTCGACGTGTTAGGATTAGGATGAATCTAAGCCGAAGAACATGAGTCCGTAACCAGAATGAGGATATCTGTTCAATCTCATTTCGAAATGATCCAGTAAGCTGAACACTATTCATACAAGGTTGTGGTTGAGCGTTGGATTTGATCATTCGGTCATGCCTATTGTGAGGTTGCTGGCGTTGTGGTTAACACGCTAGTCTCACAAGCACGAGGGTCAGAGTGCAAACTCCGATCCAGACAAGGATATGCACTACTGATGAGCTCTAATAAGAGCGAAACTCGAGTCTAGTGCTTCCTTTCGAAGTGGGCTAGCCGAAAGGCTTATCTGAATGCGAAGGCTGCGATCAAGTGTGGGTGATGTTCAATTTTGGAATATCTCGAATAGTGAGATATGGATCAGCGGGGGTTCAGGTTTACTTCTGTTGCCAGTTATAACCAAATTTTTCTGAACACGAACGCGAACGACCGATGAGAACAATGGTGAACGAATAACATAAATCACCACCCTCTCCGATTGGCCCTGAACTTCGGGATGCAGAAACCACTGAAAACATCGACGAAGCAGGCTCCAGATGGTAATAATGTATTTGGCTTTCAGTCGCTTTGACAACTGACATGAAATACTTCGCTGCATTTATAGAAATGATCAGGCAGCCGCAGATTCACATCTCAGTAACTGTTTGAGACATAAGAACTCGTGCTGCGGAATCGTATTCTTCTGATCACATTTACCCTGACCCCAACACGGCGCTATCCGGTGATTTTCAGATGACCGTGCAAAAAATGTCATTAATAAAGATATGCAAAATCCATACATACAAGTTCCTAACTAATGACCGAAGAATGTGGTGAACTTTCAGAAATGGAAAGCAGTCCAATCCGGGTCACAGTGGAGTCAGGAACATCGAAAAGCCTTGTGGGAAAAGACAACCAATGACATGGATGATGAATCAGGGGTCACTATCAGGAACCACTTGCCCTGCATAGGCCCCATCTGCCTGCTTGCTTCCTTGAATTACTACCCCAAGTTCGGATGAATTATAGGACAACTGTGAACAATTACCTATTCCATAGAAGACATCACCTGTGCTTCGTGTGAGAAGTCAACGTGCAAAAACCTGTCTGGGCACAGCATGTCCGCTAAGTGGAAGCGGTGATCCGGTCTGCGCGTAGAGCCCGATAGGAGGGTACACTGACCAGGGCAGTCACAGGCAAAGTGTTGTTTCTCGAACTATTGACGGCGTAGAAACGCAGTAAAACACGATCCTATTAACATACAGAACTATTCTCAGAGATGCGGCGTTGTTGCCTTTGGCAAAAGAAAGAACGAAGTAAGAAAAGTTACCTTCAAACGGGCACTGAGATTAATCAACGGTTGATTGCCACTGCCAGTCGAGGAACAATTGACAGTGCTAAAAAGTTGGGTAAGGCCTGGGATAAATGTACCACGCCTATCAATAACCACAGGCATACTTCAATGTATCATTCACCACGTCCATTCAGCTAGGTAAGCACCTCACTGCCAAATGGGTCGGAACCCAGAAGCAATGGCCACGAGAAGGCCAAAAAATAACTTTTTATAATACCATATGCCGCACATTTTGAGCGACAGGCTTTGAGTGTTACCCCAAAGCTAACCATTCTTGAGATAAACGATCGGTAGATCTCCGAAGCCGTCTCTTTTAGGATAGCGTGGTAATGTTCCAGCTTCACCAACCTCTCCTACTTCAATTAATAGATTCTTTTGCTTTCCATGCACCGTCAAACAGTAACTGTTTTCTAAAAACAAAACAACTGGTAAGCATTGATGTTTGTGATATGCGGACCCTTGGCTAGCGGACAAACAAGTTGCACTGGCGAGTACTCTAACCACGGACCTGAAGGTGCGTTGCATCTCCAAAACGAGTCTGTGATTTTAGTAGGCGAATTTAGTTGGGCATAGCTCTAGACGGTCGACAACCGAAGTGCCC
>LOND01000313.1:17031-28795 GCA_014220965.1 Paragonimus kellicotti
CACACAGATTTGAGTTAAAATAATTGGTTTGCTCTTTATATGCTTCGAAGTCACTTGTGATGTACCATCACGTTTTGTTTACTCAAAGTGTTGACGGTATCAGCATCCGTACTGGTAAATTTGAATAGTGTCCAAGATTATGAAAACCAGTCTAGTGCAACTTTGCAATGAATCAGTTCGACGTTCACAGTCAGATTTGAACAAGACAATGTTGACAACAAAATAGATTTTGTCCAACAGCCACCGTTACGTGTTTGTGTGAAGTGAGTTAGTAGTAAAATACAGACTCAATCTAATCTGTCTGGTGCCTGTGCCACGTCGCATGTTACAACTTAATCCGATGTTTGGTTTGGTTTTTCAGGCTTCATGGATTTTTACTAGGTAGGGGTAACGGAACAAACCTGATACCGTCATCTGGCATTTCCTCGACGGCGATCTGCCAGTGGTAATGCAAGCTGAATGTGGTGGTAGGAGTAGTCCATGTAACTACACCGAGAAGTGTTTCACTGCTTGGAAATTCACCTTATGATAAGCCATTAGTCTCACAATTTTGGGGATATATTATCTATTCCTGTTCAAATTAATAGGCTTTGTTTTCCCGTGAACAAAGTGACCACGTGTTACTGTGATTGACAGAATACCGGCCATGTCAACCTCGTCTGTGAGAATATAAAGAATGGCCGGATTTTGACCCACTCACCATTTGGTATGATATGGTCATAATGAAATAATTTAGCTTCCATTACTGCTTCGAAAAGTGCCTTGGCAAAGGAAAATGTCATAGTAGCAACCATTCCTCATAGGAACTGAAATCTCCCATTACTGAGGCATGAATGTAATCTGAACGCAAATCGATATACAGAACCGTATCGATTTCTGTAGGTGCGAATATCTACCTGTAGATTCAAGCAAATGGAGATTTGTACGAAGTCAGCTACTTACCAAATAGAGTAATGTAGACTTTGACGCACTCAATTACGGGCAAGCGAAGTCTATGGTTGAGAGAGAGAAAGTTAGGTTAAAGACCACGCCTGAATAGTTCAAGCTTTTCACCAAAGGCAGCATGGCTTCCGTAAAGAATATTCATGCGTCACGAGTATGTTGACTGTTCATGACTTTGGGACGAAGACTGTCGACGTGGGACTGGTCATTTTTGTGAGTTGCCTTGACTCTTTCAAAGTTTTTTAGGGTTTCTCACCCCATTTTTCTACGGAAACTCCATAATTATGGCCTCGATGACCGCTTAATCACGTGACTTGAGGATTGCTCAACTGAACGACGGTTAATCGTCAAGTTGAACGAATAGTTAGCAGAGTGGTCTTCTGTCAACAGCGGCGCTCTGCAACGATCCGTCTTAGGACACCTATTGTTCATTCTTGAACTGCCCCGTATGGTCAAGTCATCAAAGTTGCTCTAGGCCGATGGCACGAAGTACTGGCGGATTCCAGAATGCGGGAACGATGTGGTGGCCCCACAGAATGACTTAGACTGTGGTCTATAAAAAATAATCCGCCGTTCATTGTCAACAAATGTAACGTCACGCCCATTTGTCGTCAGAATGGTGCTGACCATTACCTTGGCGACACAAGACTACTCGTATCAGTATGCAGACGAGTCCTAGGGGTCTCAATGGTAGGCAGTTTGAGTCTGATCACAAACTGTGCAGCCTTGGTTAGGAGAACAAATTTGGGGTACAACCCACTCTGAAATTTTTCCCACAATGTTAAGCTACCTACCCTACTCACATCTGGAAACGCGAATACAATCCTGCCGTAACTTTAGAAACGATTTGAAGTTTAGTGTAAGACGGGTCACTAGAAGAGTTGCAGGGTTTAGGAAAACTTCTAAATCACAGAATGGCGGGACTAGGTGAATTTTCAACGAATTACAAACGCTCCAGAAGAGACCTAAGTCTTGCCTACAAAATATCCGATACCACAAGTCATTGGCACATCTACTCCCGCTAAAATGGGATGAACGTTTAAGAGGTCATTTGCCGAAATAGGGTTTTGGAATAGGCTGGTTACTTTGCACACAGAACTGTTTTACAGTTAGGATCTGTTCCCACTGGAACACACTATTCAGCTGTGTGATCACTGCTGAATCGGCTAAGAGTTTGGAAATTTTACTCGACCGGTACATACATGATACATCCCACATCGAAAGTTTCCTACCAATCATCCTAGCGTAGTCCTAGAAGTCAGTAAATTTACGTATCTGATAGAATTGTGGTTCAATGTGTTTCAGTTTTTACTGTTAAAATGAATGCAGCCAACAGTTTCATTGAAGTTTATTTCTACTTATTCCTATTCTCACCTGCTTTACAGCTGTAAACCGTCCAACACAATTTGTTTCCGACTAACACAGAGACAGGAAAACACGCAAAGATCTCTCTTCCTTGTTTACCAACCTATGAACATATTAAACCACACCTCTTATTGACTGTGTCAACAATGTGAAACATCGCCATGTCGGGGCTGGACGAACCGCCCTTCAACATATCTTTCCTACACTGGTCTCTGTGACAGTATAGATGAAGTTCGTCCGAGTAAAACCATTTTGAAGGCTTTTCAATTTGAGATGTAGAAATGATGTTAGGAGATAATCTCACCGCCAACTGTGAACACATCGAACTCAACTATTTGTAGGAATTCGTTGAGTGAGATAGCCTGAGACGATACGTTATAATGTCATTCGGAATTGCCATCACCTATTATGATGGTCGCATTTCTGAGTGTTTTGAATCCTTGAACTGAATTTGACATATGTGTGAAGTATTCTAAGGGGTTGTTGCGTTAGACTTCAATAACGGTATACAGTTCCGTGGTTTATCCTAGTTGTTTGATTACAGCAGACAACGAAAGCACCCGACAGACCAAGCTGTATATACCCGTACTCTCACTTTTTCCGTTATGATTACTATTCATGATAAAAGAAATGCGCCTACTGAAACTGTGTCACTGGTCATGGCAGATGATTTATGTCACTGACTATCAGATCACCAAGACCGATGAGGGACCTTAGGAGAATTTTTATATATTTGAAAGACAAGTCGTTGTCCGAGATCGTTTCGTAAAGTAGGAACAATTCTGGCCGAATTTTTCATCCAACTGACAGCAAATGAATAAGGTGAAGTAGGCGTCATTTGGTGGAAAATACAAATTCGATGTGTTAACCGAAAAGGTTTCGTTTTCTTTTGAAAGCAGACTTGTGGTTCCATTGAATACTTTGTCGTTCCAGTGTTAAAATTGTCTATAACTGTAAGTGATAAATAAATCTTTCGGCCTAGTGGATATAAACTTCCTAACATTCTGACTAACTTTCACACTTCTCCCTGACCTCACGATGAACAATTTTATGCGTTACCGTATCCGCCAGGTGGAATTAGTGAGCACTGTTCATCCTGTATTAGAAGAATGGTACTTTCCATACGGAATGGTTTTACGAGCCTGCATGCATCAACTGTTAAATACATGCATTAAATCTGACAGCAGACATTATTGTGGTTGAATGCTATCTTCGTTTCCATAAGTGTTTGAGAAGTGATGGCTACATGCAGGCATTACGCATATTGACATTGTCAAAGTTGATACACAATCGGTGTGCGCAATGTACACACTGTGGAGACGGGTTGGTATAGCCATCTCGGTGGAAATGAACTGCAAAATAATCCCATCAAAAAAATATAAACAACTATGAGCTCACAAGACACAGTTGAGGATGACTCTAGCTGACATACACAAACGTTAATTGGGTGCGGGAGATCTGCGTTACACATGTATGATCCGCGCATCCCAGTTTATGTCATTTTCCACTTCGAGATTACCAGGTGTTGTCCAGTAGTTAGGTCAGCTCTTTCCTGGCTCCAACACGCGATCAATATCGCAAACAGAATTATTAAAAAGAGCGTTCTGTGCCACGCACCGAATCTGCTCACTGACGCCTCATTTCACCTTGCTGTTTAAAATGTCGCTAAACTTTACGATTTTGTTCGTTTGTTAGAATGAACACACGGTAGCTAATCCGTCTGCATCGTACGAATGAGAAATGGCACGAGTCCTGTGTATAATGCTTAGTAACGGAAATGGACTTTATGGAAAGCATACAGTACAAGTTGAACAACAACTGGAAGTTGAGGATGCAGATTCTATAATTCGATGCATTTTTGAATATAACGTTTGACTCGAATCTCTCTAGCTAACTGCTGTTGAGAATTGTGTAGAAATTTGTCCAAATCAAGAGTTCCCTCTAACTATTGTATCTATGAGGCAAGCTGGTTGTTGTCTTTACTCTATAAGGCATTAATGGATCATCACTTGACCTTCGGTAGTGTGACAGGTGTTCAACGATGTTAGGGGAAAACAACGTGCAGCTTATTATGATGAAGATGGTCTTATACCAAGCTGGTATGCTTAGCACACTGCTGTACGGCAGGGAGGACTGGATGCTGTGGACGCCTCCGAAATGCCAACTGAGTCCTTTTCAACTCCACTGTCTCATCCGAATCACTGGCATCCACTAACAAGACGGATTCTCGAATGGGGATACTCTGAATTAGACGAGTATTCCTTTAGTTTTACTTAGAAAGGCAGGTTTTCAATAATTGGATCATACGAGCCGGAAGGAAACCGACTGCAACTTCAAGATCATGATATGCGGTGAGTTGACCACTGGCTTTAGACAATAAGAAACGAGTCTTGCGTTGCAAGGATGAATTGTGATTTGACGTGAACACCGTTACCATCAATGCTACAACGTGAAATACAGCGGCAGTGGATCGCAGAAAATGCAGGTCTAGTATAGAAGTGTGTGCACTCAAGAGGGAAATTCGGGGAGACCAGCGGTGGATAGAGAACAGGAGGAATGAGTTTCAGATGTCCACATTGTCACAAGCACTGATCAAAGCGGTGTTCACCTGTAGTGACTTTTGCTAATACCAGACTGGTTTACATAACCACAACGAGAGCCATGAGAATGTCTCAAGTGAGCAGTAGTCCACTGTCCCGTGAAGCAGAGGGCAGTCATCATTTTTCCCTCATCACATAAGTACAAACCCCACTTTCATACTTTACCTCGAAGTGGGTCAACCAAATTGGTAACGGAAACTCCGAAAATTGCGAGTCCATTTGAGTGGTGTTCAACTTGAAACAACAAAATTTCACATCTTTTCTTCACACTATAACTTGGCCTATTCCGAACTCGCGAATGTTCTGTTCGACGGCCTTAGCATCGAAGCCTATCAATAAACCACAGCGGACAGAGAAGGGCTAACGTTACTAGTGTGTACAACATATAGGGAAAACATTAAGAGTCTACTGCATGTTAGGTTCAGGTTTAGAACGGTAAACAAAGAGAATGTATTGTCCACAGCGGTCTCCATTGTCCGATCAGAACCTGGTGTGTATTGACACAGATGGTGTTTTACTCTTCAACTATAAACAGCTATTTTCTTCTCACTGTTTTATCTGCAATGAACTTGGCAAGAAATTTCCATGAACTTCAGTACGACAATTCTGTATGAATTTGGACAGCAATTCCTGAAACGCATCTTTTCTCTTGAAGTCAACCACACTTGTGGTCCGTACATTGTGCCGACCCAGCCATGGTTCGATGATGAACTATAGACGCACGATCCCGTAAAGTGAACGCCCCAACTGACAGCTTGTCGGTACGATTTGAGCAGGTACGACTGAGCAGACACACTGGGTTGTAAATGATCAAATGCGTCACACACCGTACTGTGGCGACGGAGTTCACGATTTATTGGCCGTTCATAATTGAAAAGTACAAGAAGCAAGATCACCTTCAAAAGCGATACATTTACAGAAGTAAGCCAGTGTAACTTCCATTCTTAACTAATACACGTCATAAACTGATCTATACAAAGCAGGTGTTCGTAACAGGTACTCATGACTGAGTATGCTTTATCTTCAAGGAAACAATTCTGAAGTTCCCAATTTATCAAGAGTTGATTTCTGTTTGGTCATTCTTTCTGGAAGTTCAGTGCACCGATATTTCATGACATGCTCGATATCAGTGCCACGAAAATGCCTTGTCAAAGCTGTTTGATCCTTTCTTGAGAGTTACCGTTATCTCCGACGAAGAAGCAGCTGGTCGATCCACTTCCACCTTCCTTTTTAAACGATTGCCCCGGTATTCAGTGGAGTCGATAACACGTTGTCTTGTTGGCAAAACAACTACCGAAGTTTCGTAGTGTGCATAAACTTCAAAAACCACCAGTGCGTGATGTGCCGGTGTTGCCTAGGAGTTCACGAATTTTCCACACTATTCAATTGATCCCGCTGGATATGAATTTCAAGGTACGACTAACCATCAATATCAAGCTTCAGAAAAACAGGTTTGCTTTTGACATTTCACCATATTATCATGATCGTGTACTAACTGTGGTGGTCGTAGGTTGCGAGCCAGCAGTCAGCGGACGACAACACCTCAGAAACACATGTCTATCGGTTGGACCAACAGGACTACATCCAATCGAGTGTGTCTGGATTATTTTACTGTCACTGGTCCGACATTTTTCAAACAAGAGAGCCCTTCCTGACTCTAACACCAGCAGAGTGTGGGGGTGATTGTCACCGATTATCTCACATTCCCTAGTAAACTGCTTTATGTATTGCCACCTGTAAGAGTGTTTGTACTCTGAAATAAAGTAAAGTTGTAACTGTACCTATAGCTGCCGCTTTTCAATTTCTACGTTGGTGACGACAACACTGACCCCGAGCCAGTTCATTAATCATTGTTACTCCCCCCCGGCTCAATCTTTACACTGACTCACGACGTATTACACTGGGCTTATAGTGAATATTATTTCTGCGTGGCTTACATTTCCATTAGTAATCACATAATCAGCGATCAAACGTAAGTAAAAGAAGGTCATCCACGAGCTTGTTTAATGGGCATCACTTCGAACAGAACACTACGTCGTGGGTTGCAAAGAAAAGTTTTGATTATCTAAGATCAGAATTGAATAGAATTAGACAACATAACAAAAGCATCTCATTGGTTTTCTCTGATGTGGATGTACGAACAGAAACTAGTTATTCAGAAATCTTGCTTAGTACACTTGTTCAGTTGAACAGCTAGCGATGGGGTGTTCTCATTGGATCTATTTTGACTCGAGGGTGGAAGTCGTAATCATCAACTACCTTAGGCCTGTAAATTCAACAGCTACCTGATCAGCTTGTCCCGGATAAATTACCGGAGATTTCATAAGCAGACTGTTTTGTTTCTCACATCGCGGCAATCGCCAAGTACGTTTCGTTTTACTGTTCATCACGTTGATGGACAAATGGGGATGGGGTAACTCAGCAATATGAAAGGCTGTCTTGATCACACGACTGATCACGCACACACTGAATTACTCTTACAAGACGTCGACGTAATCCGCTTTTCAACTTCTAAATATCTCTGAAGGTCATTCGAAGGAGTGGTTGGAAGCAACCCAAAGATCAACATTTCGAAAATTTAGAATCTGTTTTCAGAACCAGAGAATCCACTTTCATAGTGAAGCACAACGACTCGTGGGGTGTATGCATTATTGGGTAAGCGCTGTATACAGTGTTGACGAATTTCACACGAATTTGGAAAGTTTCAATATTCTGACCATCCTGAGTCTACTCTAAACATGCCACTAGTGTTGCATTTCGCTTCCAATTCACTTATAATGTTTATCGAGCAATGGAACAAGGAACCGCTTTTCTCATTGAGGTCATCCGTAAGATTCATCGTAAATGTACGGGTTTGAGTAAATGATGTATGAGTCACGTAAACTTCAGGTTGTGTTGGTGTACTCAGAATAAACTTGATGGGAAATTAAATGTTTAAAAGTAAAACAGAAATTTGGAAGTCAGCAAGGGGGGTAAAATCAAAGCTTAATTGTTTTTAATTGAGAATAGAAACCCAACTGCAGTCAACCGGACATAGTACAAGCACACATCAACATGCAGCAAACACACAACTGATCGCCGACAGTAATAAAAGGCCGAAACTTATTACAGTGCGTGTGTTGGAACCAGTCCAACAGAATAATACCCAGTCTGTACTCACTATCGAAAACCAATCGACAATGAAAACAAGGACTCAGCGCGTTGACCCTCGTGTATTAGTATCGACCCTGGAAAATAGAGTGTACAGAGAAAGCACGTCAAGCTAGCGAGGCACGGAGCGAGTTGTGTTTTTAGCCCCGGGACGGATATTACAAAAGGGATGGCTTGACTAAAACAAAAGTAGGTAAAAAACCAAAATCATCAAAAGTGTACAGGTGAATGCGACTATCAAAAATATCATTTATTATAGTCGCTACACTTGGAAAGGCTTGCAAATCACAGTGTAAATTGGGTGTTCTGAATGAGTGAAGCAAGTCTGCTCTGAAAATCGTCAACCGCCCGAGCTGTTACAACACAATACGGTGGTGTTCCAGACCCGACATATTAGGATGCTGAAGTGTTGTTTCCCACAATTTTTACCTGAGAGCACATATTCAACAAGCTACTACACAAGTATTGATCTACGCCAAACATGAGCGTGTTTTGAAATGATCGGTAGGGAGAGTAGAGGATCACATTCAAGAAGAATAGATCCCTTTCTGTTGTGTCAACAAAACATGTTTAGATACGATAGCAAACTAAACGTCACAAAAATAGTTTGTTGGACTTCTTCCAGTTGTTCAAGAATGACTGATGTATTTCATTCAATGTGAGCGACAGAGCCGAATGTTTAACTTATAATAGTAACACACCATCTGGTTCACCAGCAGGGAGGGGCTTCCTAAAGCCTAACGGTTGATGCCATCAGCATACAGTGGCTGTGAGAAGTTGAACATTCACGGGATTTCTAACACAGATAACATAGACAGTAGGGATCTTACGATGGACCGCCTGCAGGGACGTTGCTACTAGTGCAATACCAACAACAGAATAGGCTGCTGACCTTCATATTGGATCGGTTATCTTTGAAAACCTTATCCGGGGACACTATTTGGAAAAATCGAGAAGGACAGTATCTACTCGTCTGCTCATTTAGGTCGCCTTCGTTCGCAGTCTCTGTATAGTAGCTAAATTAGTAACGCACGAATATTGCGGGAACTCTCCCACAAGGTCTCACACCAGATTCGATGAGTTACCCAGCGGCAATAATTCAGAAGACAACGAACAGCGCAGTACTCTATATATTGCCACGACCGAGAAGCAAGAAAATGTACAGCCAGCAAGCGTCCTGCGTGTAGCGCGCGGAACGGAAAAGTGAAGTTCTACGCTAGCGGAAATAGGGCATACAATTGGGCTAAACAAACATGCCTCATCAGGAAGTGTCAAATTGTACAACGAAAATACCAACAAAATTATGCCGTTCTATGAGGTCGGTACAATCTCCCTTTGGAAATCAGTACTGGTTGTTAGACAATGGTAAAAATGAGGCAGGTACCAGTGTTGCTGATCATTCCCAAAAACCTTCCACCTGTTTGGCAAAAGACTACCACGCAGTTGACCTCTATTTAGCTGGTTGAAATAATGTGAAAATTCTTGTCTTTGGGAAGTTCATCTACTTTAGGCAGGTCATATGACTAATTTTTAAAGTGGATCTGTGAACTCTTTAGCACGCTGCTTTAGTATCAGTGGAGAAAGATGATCAGACCTTGAATATTTGTTGTCGCAAAACATTACTGGCTATCCAAGAAATGTGGTGTGACAGTATTTGATTTTGCGACGCCAACAAACCTGCTTCTTAACGCGAAGGACAACTCTGATAGGCGGGTGCTGTTCCAAACCTCGTTACTCAAGATCACAATATGCCAAATCACAACGGTTCAAAATCTCAACGATCCTAACAGCTTAAATTTCACAACTTTATAGTCGCGATAAGTCACTTCTATAAAGGTAGCCGAGAATAAAACTGCCATTAAATTAAAATGAAACATCATCAATTGCACGAAAATTTTCACCACCGTTGACAGAAGTCAGAATTATTCTTTTTAGATCAGTGGTTTCGGTCCTTCGTTTGCAGCGAGGCTCATCGGGAACTACGCGTAAGTACGGGTTACCAGGAGTGTCACCCCATGAACCACCTGTCACTTTTTATTCTTACAGGCTGTAACCATGGTAATGTAAGGATTTTGTCTCTGGTTCCGTTGAGTTGGTGGACCATCAAAATTCTGGGACTTGATATATACATCAGAAGAGCTGGAAACGAAGACGTTAGGATAGTGATTATTAAGACTGTCTGCAACTCCCTGCCTTAGCTGACAATCCTAGCTTCGTTAGGCAAAAGTGAGCCTACGGGGCGACTTTGTCGTCACTGACTACAGCACTACAACGGCGTTCAAACACGCAGGAGTGTGATTGATCGTGGGGCAACACGCGTACTACCTGTCATCACGAGCTGCACTGTGATGCTTTGACTCAGCTATACTTGACCAAACAGCAGTCGAAGTGTAGGTACTTTTGAAGAAAATCTTGTAATCACGGTGGTTTCCTACAGCGGATCAGTCAGTTTGTGTGTACCGGGAGCCAGACGGCAAAAGTTAAAACATTGGTCCATCCACGTTTCTGATCGGAATATACTCTGCCTCAAATGTCCATCCGGAAGTCGGGACATAAGTGCGTCACTGAAGTGGAATGCATTATTAGTTCCACTTTAATGATTAACTAAATAGACGGGTGCGCTTGATCAGACACCCTAAATACCAGTATGCAATCCAGGTCGATGGGGTGACCAACAAAAGTAGGGTTCACATTTCGGCGGTAGAGAGAATGTATGAATGTCGGAACACAGTTGTTGATTTTTCAATTCTCCACTGAAAATAGCAGACAAGTAAATTAAGAGGAAGACTCGTCACATCATAGGCCTTCCAATATAATCCCTCCATGGACCTGAATTGTACGCTAAACTGACATCGAGGAAGAACTTTTCTGAAGATTTTAACTGAAAGTCATCCCTACAACTCTGATTTACTAATAAATTAAAGAAGGATTTTTCCTTTCCAATGTACGGAAAGTCGTAGACACTTGGTTTGCCACGTATTCCAACTATCTTGCTATTTATTTTAACTATTGGCATTATTGCCATTGTTTGCATGCCCCAGGTAGCACGACCGACTCATGACCGTCTCACGAGTGACTCATGAGTGTAACAACTGAACACTTTTGAGTCACTCATGAGTCGGTCGACGGAAAAAATTTTCGTAGTCGGAGTTTCTCATGCGGTTGTGAAGGAAAAGGTACAACGTTGGCTACAGAATGCCAAGAGAAAGGTTTCAAAGGACAGAAGAGAAGCGGAAAATGCGGAAGACGAATGAATCGTCTTACATTGTGGAATTTCTGACATTATTTCGGATGCAATCATGGCTGAATCCTTCATTTTCTGAAACAACCGTGAGTCCTCTACTAGATTGTCAAAATGATTTATTGATGTATCTTGCTTATTAGCTGAGATATTCCACTTCTAACGCGTACTGAAAACTTTTTTTCAGGAAGTTGGTTACAGAATGCCAAGAGAAAGATTTCAAAGGATAGAAAGAAGCGGAACATGCGGAAGACGAATGAATCGTCTTAAATTTTGTACATTAATCATGCTTGCATAAACTATTTACATTTCGAAGTCGTCTTACAATTTTCCCGATATGGTGATATCAACGTACTAGGCCGTCGTGATATTCTGGGAATTCAGCTAGCAAATGAGTCGTGTTTGTTTAGTGCGTCAGGTAGGAAACGTGCCGAAAACCGTTGGTAATGAAATAAGGGCTTAACTG
>LOND01000313.1:59468-70697 GCA_014220965.1 Paragonimus kellicotti
GGTGCTGTTTCGTCAGCTTGAAAGCGAACCATGTAGCGAGGTTTTGTATGGTAGAGATGCGATGTGCGGTAGTCGGTCATGGTCGACTTCATCATACACTGGTTCGTGAGGACAAGCCTGAACTAAGACAGGACGGGAGAATAAAAGTTCACGGGTCGGACAGTTATCTTGATATACGCCGTGTTAATCCCGCCCAGCAAACAAATGGCCGACTCTGAGGTGTTGGCCAACATCTGGCCAACAATCGGCCACACAATAAGCGAATCGGATGAGAATAAGAACTGTTAATTACCACGCTCATTCTGGTAGTTGAACGCATGCTTAAACGTTTCCGAAGCATGTTATCATATTCACAACGTTTCACTAACAAGCGATCTTGACCACGGCCATTTTTTGCACGTTTGGTTTAATCCGTGCTCCAACAGAACTCAGGTTTGCAGTTCCATACATTTCTTGTGGTGAGTGAGGCTGTGTTGTGTCGTTTACGGTCTGTCGTCGTTCACAGTTTCGTTAAAAGCTTTGTAAATTCGTTAAGTGTATTAAGTGTGTTTTCAGCTTCGTCAATCCAGGTTCATTATCAATTATTCAGTTACACATTGGACGCAATCCATACAGATTGTTTTCATTAGCGTTCATAATATGAGTGACGTGAAGCTGTGGTGCAGTAGATGGACCACTAACAAACGTACAAGGCGTGAAAGTGATGGGTCATGACTGATGGATTAAGTGTATGCATCACACCTTTCGTTCAGCACGCATTGGGTCCCCCTCCAACCAACGTAGAGGAGAACTCCATGCAACTGACAACATCAGTGCAGTCTGCAGGTTAGATATTGCGTAAATGTGGTATGTTTACCAATTTCGAACGTTTCAAAGCCAATGAGAGTCGTGTGTTTTTATTATATTTGGGCCCCGTGATTATGCGTTCATTCCTCCCATACTCCCCTTCGTGAGAATTTCCCAAATCCGTTTACGTGTTATCCCATCCCTGTAGGTGTCACTGCCTATCTGACCGTGCCCGGTTTATGCCAGTTGAATTTGTTGACCAATTCGTTTATCTTCACGGGGACGAACAACTGCTTTATAGTGTGCATTGTCTCACCCACCCGTGCGATAATGTGCAGCAGTATGGACCATTCGAAATAACAGTTTTTGTGACGCCTCAATCTGTTATCTGTTACACACCTGTTCGTTACTTCATACGTAGCCAAAGGGCAAAGCAGCCACCACGGCTGCGACAAATGCACGCATATAGGTGTGTACTGTGAAAGTAGACGAATGGCCTTTTGGGTGAATATGAATGAACTAAGGAAGGATTCTAGTTTTAGAAGACAACTTGACGGTGAACATCATATCCGGTTAGCTCCTTTAACAGAACTTACATTAACATGGTATCACAATTCCCACTTGACCCCATGTACATTTTCCCTCGGTGCTTTAAGCACCCGAGTCGGATTTGGCGTTCATCCGATATCGTTCGTGATGTTCCCCTTTCAGCCAGCATGCAGGAGGTCATCGATGTCAACAGCGAAAGACAACTGTTTGAAAAACAGATATCAGAACTCCGAACCGACAACAAGGAGCTGAAGAAACTGCTGCACAAGTCGTTAGACAAGCTCGTGACTCTCGAGGTCATGATGAGCAATGTGATGGCCTATATCAACAGCAGCCCATCGTCACAATCGCAACCAACCGTTCCCTCCAGCAACGGCAAACTGCACCTGTAATCGTGGGATTAGGAGATTTTTCTAAACATGAACAAGGATTTTGATAACGAAGAATTTTACAGTGATTTCGTAATCGATGTGCGCGATAGTTTCTGATACTACGGATCCACGGAACATTTTTAATCTCAGTTTCATCAACAAGGTAGAAACGTATTGATGTCGCCCTTTTTTCCTTCGAATATAAGCAGCCCATGAGCTTTCCTTCTACCTTCAATTTATTGCCATCTGCAGGCCGTCGTGATGTTGATGTCCATTAATGCTTTTTCTCGTGGAGCCGCACCCTTGCAGTCAATCACGGGGAGCGCACAGTTGATGAACGCACACGAGAGATATATAACTGTGTTTGGTACATCACTTGTGATGAAGATAAACTGGCTAGAGACAAACGGAAAGTGGCATCAGTAAGACAACATTTACCAAGCAGCTATGAGTAGTAGATTTTCATTCTGATTCGTTAAGTGATGCCGTTTTAGTTGATCAAAACTACCTCCAAGAAAGCAAGGGAAACGTGATACATTTCAGCATGAGGTGATTCCAAGAAGGCAAAGACAGCAACGGCGAGAGATGCAAACTCCGGTACTCGGAAACCAGTCGCAAAATGACGAGAATCTATAGGTCATTCAATTAAAAAGGCAATCCGGCACGAGAAGACGCAAACAAAGGTCTGGATGGAAAATCCAGAAAAAAACGTGAGCAGGTATGGTGTATTGTTGATTCATGATTGGATTTGGTTGAAGTTAGTCCACCATAAACAAGTACCGCTAATTTTGTGTGACATTTCTTCTGTTGTGCAGGTTGATCCAGTAGATTTGTATAACCCGAAGGAAATGTATCAAAAGAAAGTCCAATGTGCCCTGAAACTTTCGCCACAACTGCGTGTGAAAAGTCTGTCCATGAAAACATGCGGCCAAGGTTTGTCACAAGTCATGCTCATTCGTGTTATGACTCCACCTGTTGACAACTTTTAACACAAAACATTGACGTGCTGTTGGACTTTATCAGAATCATGGTCTGATTTCAGATGCTGCGGAAGAGTCTATAATGCGTTTCTCATAGAGAGTTGATTTTTAATGTAGTGAAGCCATGTCTGTTACAAGTATTGTTGATTCGTGTTATAACTTCACATGTTAACATTCTTTTCCCCAGAAAATGACTTCATAGAATTTGAATGTTAACCTATTCGTGTCTTTTCGTTGTTCTGTCTTTACGTGCCTTTGTGTTTCCGCATTTCTTGTGGTTTTTGTTGCTCAAGCCTCTCCGTGTTCAATTCGACAGTCGCGTGGAGAATGCTGGATTCGGAAGTGCTTTTAAACCACACGAGAATGATTGCTGCCTGCTGGGACTTCTTGGACTTTATTACATCGAATTTCAATACTTACTATGCGTTTACTGTTTTTCACCGCAATGTTGATCCTTTTGTTGGTAAATTCTGCGTGCTCAGCAGTCACGTAGAGAAATTTTATGGTAATATGTCCGTTATAGGGTCAATTTGGAGAGTTACTCCAGGCGACGGTCTCTATGCCGGTCCGCGTAAGGCCAGTTGGAAGCGCTCGAAATGAACGCTTCACGGCAAAGAATGATCCATTTAAATTAGTTTGACAGGTCTTGCCAAACAAGATCACTTGTTGAGAATCACTGACTGCGAGAAAAGCCATTGAAACCTGTGGACTAATGTCTTGAAAGCTAGTGGCAGGTTGTGCTTTCTTCAGTTATCCTGAGTAAATTTTTTTTAGGACATAATCCCCTTTATTAACTTGGTACCTGGTGCAGAAATTGAAATCGCTGAAATCTGCACCCTTGACTCATATCTGCTTGTTTTAACTGATCATTAATTAAGAACGACTACATCCTACTTCATTTTCAAAATTAAGCATTGTAATAGCATGCAGTGTGCCGCCAGATTGTTTGACCACATTACTCCCTTCCGCTTCCTTTCAGGTCCTCGAACAGGCGGGCTGGTCGCGTCCGTGCACCGGGCTGAGGAAGATGACCAACCAGAGCCCGAGGTCAGCGGTCAGTGAACGTGAGGCCACTTTTGATTGGTGGTTTGTTTCCGGACTGTGGGACCCCCTATATATATGGACAAGGACACGATGTGAATGAATCTTCGGTATCTGTGTTGTGTCAATACATGTTTCTCTTTGACTTGTGACTTTTCGTTTATTTGTGAGGCAGACCTTATTGTGCTTATATTGCGAACGTTGGACATTGTGTGCACTGTTACTTGTGACTGACTCATTGGAATATTACTGTATGGCTGCTGTTGTTGTGATCGATTGCATGTGCCAATGTTGATACAAGGATGCTGAAATATTTTTTGTTGTCTTTTGCATTTTTCATTCTCTGGGAATGGACTTTATTGCGACTTTCAAGGCGATGTTTAAGAATCCTGAACTTTGCCCAGGACTGCCTTCAGAGGTACATGGAGCAGGTAGGCGTTATTTACGTTCGTGGAACGAGCCGTGGGACACCAAGAACGCGCGAAATCTTACGTCCACATCCTGTGCTGAAGAAAGGCGGAGGTAGTATGTACCATTTTCCACAGACATCAATACATAATTCACGTCGATATTTCCACGTGTTCGTTCTCAGTGACTTCACTCGTACACCTGTATGTTTCAGCGTAGAGTACTGTTTGGCTTGTTTCGTAAAGTAAAACAAATGGATGGAGCAGTCATAAGTATTGCCACATGGGGTACTGTTTGCCTTCACCCGTAAGCCAGGACAGTTGCACGGAACGTTGTAAGCTTTCAAGCGGGAAGTGCTCCTCGATGTCGTTCGTTCAGCAGGTCACCTCGTCCGCATTCCAGCGTACGTCATGATTCCATGGAAAAGTTTACAACCGTGGTAGCAACGAATGGCTATGCATGCCGAATATAACTAAGAAAATACCACTGACTTGCCCAGTTTTGCGCATAATCCTACGTTGGAATGTTGTTGATGAGGTATCTTACATTTGCAGTCTTATTAGAAGCTTAGTCATCATGATCCAACAACGGTACAATCGTTGGAAGAATAATAATGTTTCCCTGCTTTATTAAATTCTAATTTCAATGAAGCGTGTTTCCACGTCTATTACATCAATTCTGATTGTATTCCACCGTTGATTCTCTGAAATAGCGCCGAATGCACTTTTCCGTTATTTTTCCACTAATTCCTATGCCATTGAGCTACCGCAAAATCCTTGCTTACGTCTTCGGAAGATTAAAACAAAAGATTTTCCAGCAACAAAATTCTACGATTGCGGGAAGTAAAACACGCCACAGAATTACCACAACCTCAGTAACCGAAAAAATTTACCTCAAAGACTACAGACATATTTACAGTCAACCGATTACACGCAGCACCCACCGTCAGTCCGTAAGCGCTGGAGTGCGTGAAATTCAATTTATTTTGTAGTTGAAGCAAGTAACCGGGAATGTAAAGAAGGTGCCGTCAGCGTGAGTGGCCCAATGGGATGCTACTCTGGCCAACTGGGAACCAATTCTAACCTGCTCTGAAACGTAACTCTCCAGAGTCGGGCCGACTCCGGGTCAGAGTTCGAGTGTTTCATGGGCGAGTACCTAGTAGTTCTTCGAGCAGCACTCAATCCGCTCGCAGTTTTTGTCCTCGGGCTGTATCTAGAATGGTCGCATCTGTGATGCAGTCGGCGTCCACAAATTCTTGGTCTGCTGAACAGCTGATTCGGATGCAGAAGGGAAGACTGTCATATTGACAAGCTTTTTATTACAAAGATGTTGAGTTACAAGAAAAATATGGAAAACTAAGTAACATGAGTTAACAAGAAACCTCGATGTAGAATCCACCATGTTGATAGGTTCCGAAGCCGACGAGTCATGTGAACATGACCAAATACAACAGTCACGTGGGGCGGATCGACAAAGTGCAAACAAAACCATGGTGCACATAAACAAAGGTCCGGCGGTGGGGAGTAATGAGGGGTAAATTTTGCGAGGGCAAACTTCGGCGAGTGAACAATATCAATCATTAGTGATGCATCGAGATTAAAGTTTGTGAGAGGAATTTCTCGATTGCGCTATTCGAATGTTCGTGTCAATTCTTGCGGGGCATTCTAGCAATCACTATGAAGAAGATTTTCAGTGTAATGAGAAGCAGGTTCAACGAGAGGATAAAAGTAGAGACAGAGATCGTGGTCACTGAGTTGCCATGGCACACATGACAGTTGTCGAACCCTCAAGGCAGGCAGTCACTTTATCAACTTTTATCGGGAGACAAGTTTGCTCAACGAACAATGGGATCCATCAACTTCGCAGATTGCGATAAGTGATTGACCCAGTACATGCGACGACTTCGTTCGAACCCACCAAGGAAACAGACAACAACAGCCTACCTTGATCCTCGTATGCCAGCTCGTTTCCACGTTCTCATTCGTGCGGTTGCTCGTGAGCTTCTTTTGCTGCCAAGGTATACTGGTCCGTCACGCGTGACCGGCCGGCATGAAAAAACTTTCGTATTGGAACTCAACATTAAATGCGAGATAATATCTATTGGCAAAATGAAGCCAACCTTCATCGAGTTATCTGATGTGAGATATGATACACCACCACCAGCAGTCGCTCCGCCTAATGCCTTGCAAAACATTGAAGCGATTTGAGTTGTGGTCTCGAATTCAACTACATCGAAGATGTCAAGCCTCCGAAACGGGCGTGGTCGAGAGTTTCGGAGGCCAGTGCGTTCTACATACTACTTGGAAGACTGCAACACGTCGTTTTTGCTATGTTGCTAACCTTCTTGATTCATTACTTTTACATGGTCCAGGTGTAGTAGCTTTTACGAACAAGCATTTTATTGAAAAAAGGAAACCTCATAGTCTGGACACAGTCGCGGAGGGTATCCGATGGACCCATCGTTTATCACTAATAATTATTTTACGTTTTGAGTACCGTGAGTTGATCATTTAACAATAAGTGGCCGTTTATCATGAAGGACGCATGAAAACTCAAAACTCCGCGGGGACCGTCTGCGATGGAGGCGACCAAGGTTATGACCTTACTAGGTTTATTTAAGTTGTCTGTTCTTAATCCGTTGTTCACCCATGATCATTAACCTTCCATACGATCCATTCCCAATCAGTTCTCTTCCTTATTGATCCCTTTCTACCGATCGTAGACGCGATTAGTGTGGCAGGAGTGATTCGGACTATTCATTTTTATGACACCGGTCCCGGCTAACTGAAACACTGTTACCATATCGAAGTAAAACCTCTGGATGTCTTCCAGAAAAGAGGAGCGATTTAGCGACTCCGGTTATTCACTACTGACTAGGTTTGAGTTCCGATTGTCATTTATATTCATTTTTACTGGCTTTCTTGTCGGAACACTTGTTTGAAACAGTAGGTACACCACCCGATACCCCCTGCACTTGAACGCACGACCGTCGTGGAGCGTTCGATTAATATTACGATGTATCACCGTTTCGTCTTACTGTTCACTCGCTTACACGTCAACATCGTGTATCGACAATAAACATCTTGTTTACTCAGTGCGTTTTTCTCAACCGGTTGTTCCGGTTCGCTCGATACTACAACGATGACCTGTTACACACAATGGTGTTTTCCGTCTGCGGTATTATACAGCAGAATACCATATTCAATAGGAAGGTACCACAGGTTCAAAATTTCGGCCGTGCGCGTGACAGAATAAGGACCGCTTCCGGACGCCTTTCCAAAAGAAAAAATGAAAGGATCATCTGAAATCCTTGGAAACCACAAACACCGCATATCTCTTTGCCCATATTTCTCAACTGGGCACCAACATCCAGTGTGATGAAAATGAGAAGCACCCTAAATGAGGAAGTCCAAATGATATATTCGGAGTGGTCCAACAAAAACTTCACATAGGTGGAGGGATGTTGTTAGCGAAGCATCATATGATGCATATTACAGGTAGTTTATGGCCACTAAGCTAAACTGATATAACCTGGGAATTGATGAAAGTCTACCAACGGATATGATAATGAAAAAGCCGGAGCGTTGGTTGTGTGAAGTAACGAAGTCGCGAGATCATAACATGTAGGAGACTCGCCATATACAATGGTACAAACGCGAATAGTCGGTTCAAATTTCAGTCGCTGAATCACTCATTATATGCACCCCCGATCTCGGTGGATCAAGAGCATCAAGGAGACGAGACGAGCACACCAGAAAGGTTGTTGCTAAGTCGAATCAATTCAAACAAGTGGTGTTCACTTTGTACAAGAACAAGTGCTGTAGACTGTATATAAAAATAAAGCGAAATATGAAATATGTAGGAAGCCCGATAAAGAAAGCGTGCTTGTAACAGTCAGTGATTCGTATAGTTCACTTGACCAAGCAGGAGAGTAGACGACGGGGGAACCAGGTCACACCTTTAAATGGCGTATAGCCGATGTGACAGTCGGAACAGCAGCCAGACACAAGACCATATGAAAAAAAAGATTGTATCAAGTGTACACCATTCTGCATTGTCCAGTTTGTCGCTGGACAATTGCCGATTCGAGAAAGAAAATAGACAACAAAACTGTGAAAGATTTCCTTCAAAACTTTAAACTTCTTGGGGGTTAGTCGTTCTTTAAAACTGATATTGGGAACTTACACTCATTTGAACTTTTGTTTAACATTGTTTTAAATCTCAAGGGCGCCAGCTTTTTGTGGCGCGTTTTCGCATTGTGTTGGTCCATGCGTGTCTTCGTCTTTTCGCTGTTGAGTTGATGATTACCTTCGATGGGTGAGTGATTAAAGAGTGTGCCGTTTGATTTCGGAAGGCTTGTAAACACCAAGGAAGTAATAAATTCTGTCATTTTTATGACCTCAATAACAGTTTGTTAGCTTATCCATGCGTGCCGTTTATTACTTTGCAGACGATTTAACTCAGCCTCCGACCAAAAAAACAAAGTTGGAATATGTTGGGAAATCTTCCTCGTCTGCATGTGATCCAATTAAGCGGAAGCAGGTGGACGCTCACGTGCAAGCCTTTTTGAGAGCTGTTTTGGATCGGGCCACTGCCCATTCTTCAGCCAAACCCTCCAATGAACATAAGTCGACGAAGAGCAGACGAGACGCTTCAACTCAAACAGATGATGGAGTTGATTTGAGCGATGTTTCCGCACAATATCCTAATCAACAACTGTTCGAACCTACTGGTAATGGCCCCAGTTTTCAGCCAATCATGACTCCTCACTCCTTCAGCGAATCGCTTGTGTTGCCACAAACCGGCCACATTCCAAATCGCGAAATGTATAGTCAAGAAACCATGCAGCTAATATCGCAGCAGAGTATTTACCACAATCAGGCTCAAAACGAATTATCCACAGGTGCACCAGACCTAGCTCAGTATTTTACATGCAGCAACTCGCACGCATCACATCCCGACGACCCGCTGCCATGCAAACGCATGTCGTCAACAGAAATACGTCAAGTCATTAACCAGTGGGTTGAAAAGTATGAGCAGTGGTTCTATCAGAATTTTGGTATTGATGTTAGAGCCGCTTCAGTCGCTAATCAAAACGAGGTCGGCAGTGCTTGCGTTCCTTCTGCAGTCGATTTTCAGGATACAGCCGCATCATCTAACGGGTATCCGATGGTTAACAATTCGGTTCCCTCTAATCAATCATCTGTAGTTGTTTCTCGGCCTCCAGTGAGCTATGTTGTCGCAGAAGGCTCTTTATTTTTGCCGGATAATCAACTATTCTCACCCTATGTTTCCCTGCTTCCATCGTTCTACACGTCGGCCGCTTTTCCTAGAGTTTCACAGCCATCCAGTAATTGTCCATCGTTTGGTCAGACTGCACCGGCAGTGATATGTCCAACTGCGATCCCGTTAATGAACGTTTACCAGCCCCCCAGCGTTTGTTTTCAACCATGTACTTTAGCACCTCAGTTGACCGTTTGTACTGAACCTGTTACTCAGTTAAGTGATGGTTTTACTCTCACCAATAATTCTGCTCATGCTGCTGTCAATCTGCCGGGTCTTCATATTCAATCAGATACGCCGAAAGCAGAACAGCCACAGCTGACTTCTGAAGTTGTTAACAATCTCACCGCAGAAATTCAGACATCAGCCATGCTTGCTGCCTTATCTCTACCTATTTCTAACGATGGAGAGTCTTCCATGGGTCAGTGGGGTCCACCACTCCGCTATGGCACTTACGGACGCCTCCCGTCTGCAGGCGAACTTGAGCATATGGATGTACAAAAGATTACTTCTCGTCCACGAACCTCTAGTGGTAATATGCCTTCCACCATCAGTCAGTCACAATCTTCGTCCGCCACATCGAACCCTTGTCCGAAAGCTCAAAAAATGCCCCCACCCCCACCAACGTTTATACTTATGCGAAGACAGGCTATGATCTGCGCACTTCAGGTAAGGTTTGCTGATTACTTGGCCGCACATTTTATTGGATTTTTCTCACACTTTCTCATTTTGCCGTGAATTCTTCAAATGTTCATATGCAGTCAGACTTGAGCTACTTATCATCGCTGTCATTTCAGTCGTGTTTTCAGCTTCACAGCCGGTTATTTGTCTAGGTAAAGTGGTACGCACTATAAACCGGACTGGTTTTAATGAAGTATTCTTTGGTAGTTCATTTTCTTGGGTACGTGTTCGTTTTCTCCTACCCGTCATGCTTCTAAGTACTCGCATATTAGGCATTGTGCAATAATGGATTATCGATTTCTGATGCCGTTCGCTGTGAGTAAATGAAGGTAGGGAGTAAGATATCTTCACCAAATTTAGTACGAATGAAGTCAAACAGTTTGGGCGTCGTGTTTAACATGTTATTGATAAATGGATTGAGAATAACAACGTTATGAGCAAGTTGTAATACTCTACGTTTCAACCACCTCGGGTGGCCTTCCTCAGGAGTGTTGTAATCGAAATCACATTAACAAAGGAACAGAGGTCACGTGGGATTTGCCGTGGTTAGGTCAATCTGCGCTGCATCTGAACTGATTGGTCTAATCCTTTGCCTATTAGGTGGGGGGTGATGTAGGTATGACGCGTCTGTGTCTGGTTCGAGTCAGGTGAGTGATCCTAACGAACACTGGGAACAAATCGCTGCAGCTATGAAAACATGCTGTGAAGAGGTATGTTCCGAAGGAGCTGTTCAGTTGCGACAGAACTGGATTTCCATCGCGTCGATAAACCTCATGAACAAGCGTCGCTCGATCCCACCTGGTTCTGAATATGATGACGACCGTCGAGAACTTAAACGCAAGCTGACTAAAAGCTTGCGCAAAGACCGTGAGCACTACTTGGTCGAACAGTCGAAAGAGATGGAAAGAGCCTTTTTATCTGGGAATTGCAGAAGGCTTTTTCCCTGATCCGTGGTTGTACTGGTCGTCGAGTCGGTGTAGACCATATGTGAAAAAGATGGTTCACTTATCACCAATCAATCGCGTCGACTTGACAGGTGGGCTGAACATTTTGAAGAACAGTTCAGCTGGCCTCAACCAGATCATGTGGACGACGGGACCCGAATGGTCAGTTATTGCGTTCCTATCGAT
>LOND01000313.1:73337-120548 GCA_014220965.1 Paragonimus kellicotti
TTGGCTACCGCAGTTGCAACAGGAGAGCCCATGGCTACACCATCGGTTTGTTTGAATGATTTTTTGTTGAATGTGAACAAGGTTGAGTACAGACAAAGTTCAAGACCAGATACAATTTCGGAAGGTGATAAATTAGAACGTGCATCAAGAGAGTCGTCACTTTCTAATAACTCTAACAACATCCATGCTAAGTTTCACTGATACACTGGTGTAAAGAGAGGTAACATCAAAACCAGAAAGTTTCATCACTACATAATGACGCATGGTTTTTATCGCTCAACAAGTCTAACCATATTGATTTATTTTTCCTTCTAAAAAGGAACACCATTGGAGGTTTTTTGATGGCTGTCCACAACGACAACGTGAGAACAGGTTTCTTTTTTGGTTTCAATCAGCCAACTATGTAGATGATGAACTTAACCACAATTTGACGCGATCCCTTCATGTTAAAAACGTTAACATTAAAAGCAAAAGACACTTTCTAGGTTCTAAGCCGAAAATCACTTTAACTCCTTATGACCTTGTCAGGTTTGCCAATACTAGTCTTTATCTCCATAAATCTACACTATCTTCAAACCACACGAAGAACTTACCAGCGATAGTGGTAATGTTCAGCCGTCTTAGTGAAGGTATTAGTACAGCACGTCGTTTACCTTCAAACCGTTGTATGATTCACACTGTCCTTTATGCCGACATCCTCGGCTAGGTCCTGTTACAAACCTATGCGCACTCGAACCCTTGGCTCTTTCGTTAACCTTTACTTGGCACTGTTTCCTAAAAATCCCGACAATTATTCACAAACGTAAACTACAAGATGGAATCAGTAACTTATAAATATCGTGATTGTTGATGTTGGTTGCATAAGTACAGACATTCGAAAGGCAATTTCTTGACTGACTGACAAATCCACGTAGTCCGGACCCTGTGCTCGACGTAACGCATAATACCCCACATATATGATAGATGGATTGAGAACAACGTTACATATGTAATCTCACTTATACAACACACCTCGGGTGGTTACTCTTAGGATTGCGCGTTAGTTTTAATTGCTTAGGATGCATCAACCTCAACACCGGTCTTGCAGTCGGTCATTGGAACATTGGGGGTTGATGGATCTAAAGTCTCTTTTTAAATCGTTTTGTTCTGAAAATTGGAACACATTTCCACCCGTCTGGGCTAGATGCCTAAAGAACACCGTCTCTTCCTTTTCGTCAGGCAGTTGAACATAAGCATACTCTAGGTTGCACTCAATTTGTTCCACTTCGTCCACCGGAAGGATCGTACTTTAGTAACCGTTCATTTCGCCGCAAGAGCACCGGCCCGGAGTAAAGAAGTCACTTCGATAGTGACATGCCTGAACTGGATTTACGATTATAGAAGGACAACTGTTCGTGTGGTGTAACGTTAATCGAGATGCATAAAAAGGAACAAATGGAGTGTGAGGCACCGAGGAGCACCGTCACCTAAGAAGCGAGTTTTTTGATTTTGTTGCAAGCTAAATTGCTTTTCATAGGGTTGCATTCAGCATTCCAACCTGTCCGTTAACTTGAGGGATATAAACGGTGGTTCTGCCGGTGACTATCCTTTTACTGTGAAGGAGTTGCTTCAGCTGCTCAGGGATAAAAAAGGAGTCTCTCTCTGAATGTGCATAAGATGGCATACCGAACAATGAGAACGACCGACGGAAACATTTGATCACCGTAGAGGATGTCATGTCTGGGACGAGCGAAGGCAAACGGGAGTCTGGAATATTCGTTCATAACGATGAGAAGATATTTGTTAGTAGTAGTTGGGAGAGGGTATCCTTCGAAGTCGATATTGAGCTGTTCAAACGGTTGGGTTGCGTTTCTTAAGTTTACACCAGGTGGTTCATAAAACAGGTTTAATTTCTGTACGAACTGGACAAGGCGAAGTCACCAAGTTTACTTGCTCAAAAGAGGACGGCAGTTTTTTCAAACGTACAAAATGAAACATCTGAATGACGTCCATATGACGCAAATAATAGGAAAGTTGTTCCAGAGCCAGTGTTCAATGGTGCACAACAGTGGCTTCGATATAATGCGTCGGCTGTACTATTTTGGTCCCCCGGCGTTACTCATCATCCAAGGTGTATGATAAAACCTTGATTTTCCATCGTTGGATTTTATCTCTTGATTTTTTCCTCATGATTCATGCATACATAAGGACAACCGACTTTTAGTCAGTCGAAAGTGAGTTCCCATTAAGTGGTCTGTATTTTGAAGTACCTTCAGCCATAGCATAAACTTCTTTTTCTATGACTGAATGCCGTTCGTTTTCTGAAAGGATGCTGGAGAAGAAATCGACTGATCTTCCACTTTGAATAAGGGTGGCAGCTATCGCGAAATCGGAAGCGTCTGTTTCACCGAACAGCGGGAGGGTACAATCAACCGTCGTGACGATAGCTTCCTCCAGTTATTTAGCGCTCCGAAGCAAAAGGCGATTTCGTTCGGCAGCGGGATTGTTTTGTTCTTTGCGATGAGACAAATTTTTTCCGATAGGTGGGAAATCCACTGAAGATAACAGGCAAACAAATCAGTGACCTGCAGTTAAGACTTCAGATCACAAGTTTAGGAAAAAATTTCAAAAGATTGTTAACGGTCAGGATCCGATTTATTAATTCCTTCAAAAACCTCGTAACGCAAGAGCTTAATTTTCCCGGTGAATATGACGTCTTTGTTATCATTAAGGGTAATTCCGTACTTTTGGACGACTTCGATGAATTTAGCCAGGTTTTGGTCGTGAGTTTTCTCATTCTCTCCACATACTGTGATGCTATCGACATACGCATACGTACCAGTTGTTCCTTTCCCATGACGCTGTCGATTGCCGTTTGAAGGGTTGAGACACCGTTGGTTACTCCGAAGGGGTTGCGACAAAAGTGGTGTAAATTTCCACGCACCCCAAACGCAGTGTACATTTTCTCTTCTCGAATGGGCATTTGGTGACACGTTCCTCAAACTAAGCTCAATGTACACATAATGTGACATTTTTCCGATCATGCCATTGAGTCTCGGTTACGGTTAGGCATTCAGATGTATGTGGGTTGATAGTTTGACTGTAGCCAATAACTATCCTCTTATGGTTATCGTTCGTAGTAATCAATACATGAGCATACCATGGAGATACCGAGGGCTCAATTATTTTGTCCTTCACCAGTCTTCGAATCTCCGATCGGATGAAACTTAGGTCGATTGATGAGGGTCATCGAGATTATGTTTCGGTCGGTTTACAGTTAAACATGAGATTTCCAAACAGAAAAAGCGCCCTAGTCTAAACGACTTACAGGCAACATAGCGAAAACGGAGATTATCACTATGAAAAGGTATTACAAATTTCGAATGCAACTTGGGAGAGGTGTCGCAACAAAACGTCTGTGCAGAGGTCGGAGTGGACAGATGGTTTAACTCTAGGATAGTGATGATTCTCATACTAAGTACTGAGAAAACTGGCCCTGAGTATGACTTGACAGGCAGGTTAAACCCGTAGTGATTTTATCAAAGAATCTTTCCACTTGCCATTTGTCTTCTCACTACTGTAGCGGATATACAGGTCTCCGAACTTTCAGTGTTCACAAATGTTTGCACTGGTATATGGTTTACCGTGAGATAATAACGTTAGTCAAGCGATTGGGCGTCACTGCTACAGTCACCGAAAAGAGCAGAGGATTTATTAGTGTGTTGCCTGTTTTGGATACGTTTTAGGACGACAAACTTGAAAATGGCTTTTCTTCCCACAGTACTTGCAGATAGAATTTTCTGTCGGACTGTGAACTCGAAGATGCCTGTCATTATCACAGGAGTAACACTTGCTTCTTCCGACATCAGAGATTTCATTTGTTCTCTCTGAGTCGCTGACATATGTCGTTACACTGCAGACCGCTGATTAAGACGTCCCTGGTAAGGGTGTCACGATATTCTTCATTAGAGACGAGTATGAAGTTGCAATCTTTCGATAGTAATTTCATTTTCTGACGGTATTTGTTGAGAGATGCACCGGTCTCTCGCTTGCACGTAGCTAGCAGATGATGGAGGAGGATTTTGTTTTTAGGTTTATAGATCGCTTCGAGGGTTACTATAGCTGCTTCAAAATTGGGTCAGTCGGTTATGTATTCGTACTTGAAAGGAGATATGTAGTTAATTAGTGTCCAATTTGGTAGATGCAAGTGCGCTCATCGCGGCAAGGAAGTCTGGAAACGTTCAATATCAATGGGATCATTGCTTTGAGGCTGTTTGGGAATTTGGATCAGCACCAACTCGTAAGAATCGTTCCATTTTGATGAAACTGTAAGACAAATAATTTGTAATGATTGGACAAACAACGATTCACCCCACCGGAGGTTTAAAAATCGCGTGACTCATAAGAAAGGCCTTATTCGTCGTACAATTAGACTGACAGTTCAAAAGAGAAAACGGGAGCAGTTAATACGAGTCAGAACGAAGTAATACAAAAAGAGAACGACGACACAGTGCAGTTCACTACATCGTCTTAGACTCATTGGTCAACTTTTCACCTCCTTTCAGCTCCGTGAGCATTACGATAACGCTGCTGACGTGATCTTACATACCGATACAACCCGGTTGGCATTTACTAACTTGATGCGACTCTTGCACCGACAAAACATCCTAAGCGTACAGCGCGACGATGCGGGCGGTGTTCTGCGATTGTGAATCCCGACCGTTTCACTTTGGTGGTATTTGTAGGACTAATTTCTTACAGTAGTCCCCTGTGAAGCATGGGCTGTGTATGGTGGCTACACCATGCGACTAATTCTGAGAGTGAGCGATATGTACTAGGAAACGGATAGTCATAATCTGCACAGAGTTGTTTCACTTCCTCGCATAAGCTTTCTCTGAGACGCGCAAGTCCCTCTGATGCCTACCTTACTTGTACTTTTTTTTTTTGAACGTGACGGGATAAAACAACGCGGTTCGCAGCCAGAAACTTCGAGTAGGGTTGTGATGAAGTTGGCGTCAGATTTGGTTCGTGTTGCGACGGTTGCATAATTTTTGGTGCACACCCGGTGTTCGCGATTGACCTTATAGTAGATAACCGTAACTGTGTTTACTGTTATTTAGACCGATTCTATATGTAGGCAGGTAGCCGGACAACGTTTACATACACGCCGGCTGTTAATTTCAGATTTTATGCTGTTTCGATTCAGCTTCCCATGTGCTCATGAAGCTTTGTATACTATACTAAATGTGTCTCCATAGCTGTCCTGCCGGGATCGCGCTCGAGACATCTTTCTTCGTGAAAAGGAAAGCAGAAGTGGAATCAAACTTGATTACGCCCGTGAATTGGATCGGCTTGCGGAAAGCACCATTGATCTCAAGCCGGTTTATTTGTTTACCAAGCTCAGTCACCTTCCGGATTCAGAACGGGCATACTTCTTGTCTAGTCAGTCTACTGCCGTTGAATCTGAACGTGTTAGCATTTACGTGAGTTTTGCTGGCATAATTTTTATCAATAATTTTTTCGTTAAACAGTCAAACTTTTGTTTCATCGAACATACACCGATAAGGCTGTCGGATTATTAGCCTCTACCCATTAACCTAGACGCCTAATTTTTCACCAAAAATACTTATTAATTGTCACTCCAGCCTTCATTCCATCTGGTATTCTTAATCGACCTACGCACAACTACAATTTTTTATGCACATCAATGTGGATCGTTCGAGCACCTACCATCGGTTTTTATTATTCTTCCGGTGATTGGGCTAGTTCGTTGACTACGGCGGGTTCGGGTTGCGTTTTCTTTTGACTCTCCTATCCAGGTTCGAGCAACATGACACTTCAATTTCCGTTCAACTGTCATGATTTAAAAACTCGATGTTCCGTATATCGGATAGTGAAGAACGCAGTTGCAGAAATAGTGTCTGATCACAAAATGAACGTCATCCAATCAGGAGGCCGATTCTCTCCTATGGTACCATTTTTCGAATACTTTTCCTACATTAATCTCCTAACGTCCGTCCACGGCATAACTCAGGTCGTGCCTAAACACGGTTCGACTACTAAGAACTGTTAGAGATCGGAATCAGCACTTGGAGACTAATCAGTCAGTCACTTTGACAGAAGAAAACTACGTCACTGTTCTTTAACAATGCTTTTGACTTTGTCCCATTGCGCGCTAAGCTAGTGGAACTGGTGATCAAACACTGTTTCGGAACACCACCTTTCTAAATGGTCTAAGGTTAACAATAGATGATGTGGACTAATTTGTGGGTCTTTATCGAATGTATTTTACAAGACTTTCTCACGGCGGCGGCACAAAATCTTTGTTTCATTGGAGCCGGCGACCAGTGCGTTATATGACAAGCTTGTAAGTTCCATCGTACATTAATTTATCCAACGGCTTGCCGAGATGTCGGCTACTGTCCTCACTCTCATCACTCGCTATGTTATCACCGCAAGCTTTTCTAGTTCCTAGCTTAAGTTATTCTTCACTTGTCGGTTTGTTTTTACAATTTTTGTATCCCGGCTTTCAGTAGAGACAGTTCACTTGCTGCCCATTAAGGAATTTTTCTTGTACCTGGTTATTTGTTTACGATGTGTTGGCACTTTTATGTTGAATATTTGAGTTAGTAATTTGGTCAGTGTCAACCACTGATCATTTGCTATCGTATAACTGGTTAAGGGTTAGACAACTGGATTAATTGAACACAAAACCCTCATCTGTGCTCATACAATTAACGTCACAAACAATCGGTTTGCAAATGCAGATTGGGCCGCGTACGTTAGTCAGTTCCCTTGTGGCTTTCACTACCTCACTTCATGAGTGTACTTCCTTCACGGATCCTCACCCGCTAAATCCAAACAACCGCCCTCTGTAATCGCGTCGGCTGGTTATGGAACACCCAATCTCGGAAACAAACGTGGTTGTTATGACTACCAACACGATCATCTCATACTGATTCTCCCCCCGCTCCTTCTATCCTTATGCCCCAGGCTTGTCACTGCACACAATGAGGCTGGGCGCGTCTCCGGTTTGACTGTACATGTTCCTAGGCTTGTGGCTGGTAACGTTCGTTTTCCACTGACAATATTTTATTCTGAAGGCACTAATCCGTTCTTACATTTATTTTCGTTGCTATGCTTTATACTGTATCTCAGGGCCTGCACGGTCGAAGTAAATCGTGGAATTCTCGCATCCTAAAGCAATGTTTTCCTGTCAAAGAAATGTACGCATGTGACCTGCTCATTGGTGACGTCCTTATTGCCGAGGCATGTGCCACTTATAAACTACAAGCTCAGATGTGTGCCGCCAGACAAGTGGGTTGACACTTCTTCGTTTTGATGTCGCTTGTTTGAATTGCTTTGATTTCCATTTTGAATTGCAACCAACTTGCTCGCTCTGTGTTTGCGCTTTTCAGCCTTGCAGGAGTTCAGAATGGGCGCTCTTATACTTATTCACATCATACAGGCGTCAGTCGGTGCAACTTTATTCAGAAGTCTGGGAGTGTTTCACAGCTATTTGTCTAGTCTATGCAACTTCATTGATTTGTGAACATCTGCCTGTGCCTTAAATAAACCGTTGTTGACAGTCATTTCCTTATGTTTTTCCATGTTGAATTAGAATGTGCGTCTCCTGGCTAGTGTATATATATTTATAGTTGTTGAGAATCTCTGCAGCTCAGTCAATTTCATGATTAAATGTAAAAGGCGAATACCGAGTGACGGGTATTTATTGATATTTCAAATCCACACCAGGACCCGTTGTCAACGTTGGCAACGGATCCCAGTGTGAATTTGAAACGTCAATGAATACCCATCATTCAGTGTTTGTCTTTGACACTTAATCATAGATATGTGTGTACAACCTCCGTTATTGGCGTTCACTTTACTACTTACTATTTTTATTGAATCTGGATTTTCCGTTGTCAGGCTTTCCGGATTTTGTCACAGCCGTGTTTCCTTGTCGGTTCCAACCGTTTATGGGAAGGAGCTGAATATTTGGTTCTTTGTCTCAGCCCAAAGGCAGAGTTGGTCCCACAACTTCCGCCCTTCCTGAGCGATCCTTTTGAATGTTTGTCGAAGAAGGATCGAGCTGTTCGACCTGATCAACCCGAAGAAAATTTTGAAGTAATGAATTCAAAACCTGTTGACGACCTGTGGTTGTTTATTGCCCGATTGCCGAAAATCGCTCTTGATGAGGACGTAAGTTCCTCACTTGGTAAACTAATTTGAAGGTGCAGATGTTTTTCTTCAGCGAATATGTATACAGCATCCCACCAGTAAGAAACGTCCCTTGAAATGACATCATGTGGTCCATGTAAAGAGGTGGTTCTTATCAGTGGGTTTCTGACTTGGTATAACTCAATAAACAAACCAATGGCTATTCAGAAACTAACAGTAGAAGTGAAGAGTCCCCGTAAATATACTGTATTTAATTGATGTTTAAATCACGGAAGCTAAGGTGTAAACGGAAATCATCATTATCGCCAAATACAGCAGTACGTTTTTGCTGATGCGTAGTAGTTATAACATCATAAGGAAAAGAGTAGGTCTTAGACAGGAAACAAAATTGAATCGAACGTATTTATGAGTGTGGAAATAACATCCATAATGGTGCTTCCAAACAAAGTCTCCATCATCACTTTTACTTAGTATATGAGAAGTTTACACTTATGGCTAACGAAACATTGTTTCCCTCTGTTAAACTGCTTAGGGCGATCATTCAAGAATCAACGTTGTTCGTTCACTGTCTGCATTGGATCGGTCGCCTTTAGCTCTTAGCTGACAGGAAATATCGTTATAACAGCTGGAGAAAGGCACACACGATTGAGTAAATGTGTGTCGTATCAGAGAAAATTCTAGCGTAAACGCAACTGCATGCTGATCAGTGCACTGCACAGTTCTGGCCACCAATTCAAAACAGTCATCAGAAATTCAGACGAAACCGGGTAACTGGGACTGGAAAGTCATTGGACAACAGTCAAAGCCCCGCAATATCGTCCTCTTTTGAAATCATGGTTTCACGTACTGCCCAAGTCATCTTGTTTGCTTAGTCGGACGATGTGGTAGGTCAACTCGTTCGCGAACATCACACCTTGTTACAAGCTCCATCTGAACGACCCCTTCGCTGTATAAAGTTGCCGCCTTTTCACGGATCTGACGTTTCGAAAATTGTTTATCCATGATTCACATACTTGGATACTTTCCGTCGACAGTGAGTTTGGACGCCTTCTATGCAGCGGAAATCTTTGTTTCGACGAAGTCATCAGTTTTCACTAGGGCGGCATCCCCTGTTGGAGCTGTGGCACCATCTATTCGTTGTTATGTACTATTCAGTGTTGATGCTAAGTACTATAGCACAAATCGAAAAGAGCGTATCGTGCTGAATTTAATGGCAGTCCTCCGTCAGGAAGATCAGAAACCGAGTGCGGCAATCCGAGACGTGTATGTTTTGTTCGTGGAATATATTCACAAAGCAACTGGTGCTGTACTACTGGAAATGGATGCAGGTGCATGTCCTCCATGTCTAATCGTGCCTACAATTGTTTATTTCCACTTATCTTGAAATGAGTGCTATACAGTAAACAACGTCCTGAACGAAGTATGTTTCGAAGTCTCAAGTGTTGCCGTGAAAAGCCAAAAAATGAGGCTACTCTGGCCACATTCATTTGTTGCTGCAAACGTTTGGATGTTCCCGCGGGACCTCTGTTGTATGAGTTAGAAGATAAGAGTCAGCGTCAGCCGTGGGAAGTTGACCCTTCTGCGGACGCTGGAGAAGAGCAGGGCGAAGACGGTGGACAAAAAATAATGAGGCCCTGTGGATTGGGAGTAGTTTATCTTGAAAAGGGCGTTGACTAAATTCTTCAGCACGATCGACCTTTGAAACACGATGCGACGTTTATGACAGTTCAGGTTAGATAAGGAGGTCTTTTTGGTGTTTGCCGTTATTTTGCGGAGCTTGTTGGATAACGCACTACCTGAAAGGCTATGAGCAATTGCTTTCCAAAAGAGAAACGCTGTCAACAATGTAGAGATATTAGCAGGCACCGTGACGACGGAAGTTTTTTTTATGGTAGTCGTCCCTAGATATATGACGGGGAGACTGATAGCGGTTTGTCCTAAAGTTGCACATACCAGATGCACCAGATTGTGCTGTGTACAAATGTGAGGGATATGATTTCCGAAAATAAGGGATGGTATGGTGACATACGTACTTTTCTACCAACGACGTCAGCTAGCAAAGGGTGGTAGTTGCGAAACCCTGCAGCCCCTTGCACCATCTCTGTCTTCAACTTCCAAGAACCCTAGTGAGTGGGTCCGATGGGCTGATTTCCATCAGGCGCTCGCGCTAATCGATGTGTTTTTATCCTAACAGAACATTTTACCCATTAATCGGCAGCATCCTATGTTCTACGGCGTGGGATATGAAGATGTGGCGCATAGTGACAGACCATCGAGTATCAAGAGCCACGCTATGAAAGTAATAACTTCCAAGTACGCATGCAGATACTTAAAGTCAAACACTTCAGTGGACGCAATAACCGAACAATCAGTGAACGGTCACCAACCACGGAAGACCGGGAGATCTACGCCACTGCTGTTGTTGGCCAATTGTGCGATTTTTCGAGTGGGCATGCAGACCTCAGCTTCAGTTGATGTGTGTGGCTTAGCCCCCAACTCTCGGTAAACCAGTATACATTATACACCCAACCCAGTAATGTAGCCGAATTTTTGCCAAAAGAACGGCTAATTCAAATTTTAAGATTTCGCAGGTGCGCATGACGGAGTACTCAGTGGTCTGAGGACTTGGTAAGGTCAATATGTTCACCTTAGTAGCAAGAGTGAAATCACAAGATTGTCAGAACACAGATCACTACACCTGGGACTTCTGTCTGACTAGGAAGGTCAGTTTGTGGTACTTCCCAAACGAGTTACGGTGCACATGATCGGGCGAAACAGTGAAGCGAAACGAGTAAACCGTTGTTACCTAAAAAGGTGATACTCGTCTGAAAACCTATCCATAATAGGTGTGTCGACGCAACAGCCAACATTACGTCTGTCAGAGTTCGTCAACAGTTGATAAAGTCAGAGAACGTCAAAATGGTTATAGTGTGGTTAACGAGCAGTGTAACGCTATTTGGCAAGCGATACCGCTGAAAATAATGGCGATTTTTTTTACCGGAGAGGTAGAAAACCGGAAACGACTGTATTTGTGTATTTTTTTTGCACGGTGCGTATTTACAAAAAAGCTGCTAGTGAACGATCGGTCACGAATGGAAAGACTGATCAACCTTGCAGAATAATGTTTTATTGAATGTTATGTCTGGTAATAAACATTCTCTCGGGCTAACAGTTACGGGAAATCTGTCGTGGACGAAGGTTCATGGGTAGTGTTTGATTCTGTTTACAGCGGCCGCCTGAAGGCCATTTCGGCTGGGGTCCTCCGGATTGTCCTGCGGTGGATTGTTCTTTACGCACTTAGGTTTACGATTATTACATCCACTCACTAAGCTCTGCCTAATCTCATGGATTCCTTCAGGGTTCGATTTAAGGCTTCTGCAGTGCCATCCATAGCAAAGGATCACAGGAAACTGGAAATCTGAGATCCGTTATCTTCAGCCTCTTTGAGTAGATCACATGGTTGAACGTGTTCTCTTACGATCGAATGACGCTGAAGGAAGTCACATCCCAGCGCAAGAATGCTTCAAGCTACTTTCCATAGTTGCAAATTGCTACAATTAGGTTGCTTTCCGCGATGGAGGCACAATTAGACGGTCCTGTCTATATCCACAGATGTCTTCACTTTGGGTGAACAGGAAATTTTTACCGACCAAAGGCCCCTGTTTGGGTTCATCTTTAACCGCCAGCTTTGGACCAATATCTGAAAGACCTTTAAAAGCTCGTTCTGGCATCTGGACAATCAAGTTTGTTAGTGCGACCAGTGCGGGTCCACATCTAAGGCAGTTCACCAAGTGTTCGTCGTGCTCTTTTGTTTTTCTTTAGTTATCAAGCCGCGTGGTGGTCGATGCGGAACAGTGGATTAATTACCACTTGCAGTATTTCCATGCGAGATTTTTTTAAGTAGATTTTTTTCCTCCAGTCAACTATGCTCCCTATAGTGTCAGAACTTACATTAGAGAACACTGTTGTAGTATTTGAATAATCAACTATTTCATTTCGAGATCAACAGTAGATTCTGTGCTTTTTTTCATCAAGGACACAAAAGGATGACTTATCTAGCCCCCAAAATCCAGTGCATACGTTCAAAGTTCTTTGTTGACGCTTTGCATTAATTTCGTTCTGCTAGCGTTGGTCCAGATTTCTCAGTATGGATCTACAAATTTCTCGTTTCACCGTATTTGGCCTGTTTATCTCTGCTGGTTTTGACTTAGATGTGGACCTGCCGACTCGCCGATTTCGTGAACTGCGACCAGCTGATGCTCTTGTTCAATAGATGAACGCTTGGTTCCGTGTGTTGGTATGTCCTCTGAATGAGGCGTATCTGGGTCAACCAGCATTTGTTTACTTTTCGTCTTTCACCAATGTGGTAATACCTTGAACCATGTCCGTTTGCGCAAATAATGCGTCTTGACTTGTTGCGCACAGATGCGTTCCCACTGCAGTTGAGTTAAACGTGTCTCCCTAGCTTTATGTGTTCGTACACCACAGCCCCGTCCGATTGACCAGTATGACCTCCTAAGTGTGACAGATTTGCCTGCTTGGAATATCACTATTCCTTCCGGCCAACACAAAAAGCTGGTGTTCTGTTGTTTCGGGCCTACAGAACTCCCAAGCCGGCTATGTGCGTGCAGCGTGTACAGTAGTTCAGCAAAAACATACTGTGGCCGCGCTGTTCTCTAGACGGTGTTGACAGGCGACACAAGTGCAGCCATTATATCAGAGCTGTTTTGCAGGATATTGGTCACTCCACACAGACCATACTGAAACGTGTTCTTATTGGGGTTGTTTTACCCCTTCAGTCTCCGTCAACCATGGGCAACCTCCGAGGAAGGCACACGAATCACCTCGATAATCAGTGGCTCAAATGACTACTCAGGGTGTGCCAGGTAACTTGACTGTCTTTACCCTATTCACAGGACGTACGAACCGTTTGGTCATCGGTCCCCGACAACAAGAGGCATGCCTATCCATAGTCCTGTCGGCCTTGAACTTCCTGGCTGACCGGATCTACTACGTCAGATCCGCCTTTATTGGTGAATCATCGAACTATTCACCAACGGGTTAACCACTGTAAACCGGGTTCGTCTCCCGCGCTCTGATCATCCCCATTCAGAGAGTCTGTGACTGAAGACGTTAGGTGAGATGGTGGCTAATCGAGCTCAGTGACGTGAATGTTGTTGTTGTTTGGCCGAGTTGTCTGTGAAGTGAGTGCACGTTAATGATGAAGGTCAGTGAAGACCATGAGGAAACTGTCTTGTTAACGACACCTTACTTTCACCTTACAGCTCGGTTGTTTGTTTGCAAGGTGTAGGCACCTTGATGTTGAATGTTTGAATATAGACGTAGCTACTTTTTACTAGTTAGGCCATTTATCCTCTCATTTTCTTTTTTTTCTTCCTGTACAGGATTTGTCTTTTTCTTCACGGTTGTGTGGCAGTTAAGCATCAGTGTGAACCACTGATGTATTGCTGTCTATGATGATGATGCTTCTGTTGTAACCTCCTGCAGGGTGCATTGATCATCCTGGATGGATAAACCTCATCCGAAGGGTGTATAGACCTAACCGCTACTGGTCCCCTCCCCTCAGTGGACTACGAACTCTGTGCTTTGCCCTGGTGCCTCGTAGCTTAGATTTCTTTTGCATAGAAGGTTTCGGGTGGGAACCTTCAAGCTATCTCTCTTCCTCAACCTTGGCAGCCGACGAGTATTCTGCTCTCACTATTATGAACTTATTACCGTACATTAATTGTGAATTTTGTCTTATCTTCCTACCGCGACTTTTTGGCCGAAGTATCGGGGGCCACCTTTGTTCCTGTGTCACATTTTACTGCACCAAATCAACTGACCTCGTTTCCCCCTCTTTTTTCAAACAACTCTGTGCCTGGTGACCCTTTAATTCTTTTTTTTTTTGTACACAACAAAGAATTACCTCATTTGCCGATCCCGACAGAAGTCAGCCACAATATAGTGTGCCAGACACCAAAGCTTCTTTGCCTGATGGACAAACCGCTGCTCATCTCACTAACACCATTTAAATTTACCACCTTTGATGTTCGAACAAGTGCAAATTGGTCAGCAAGCAGCCTTTGCGCATACTTTAGAGATCCTCGTAATCGATATCAGGATTCTAGCTCAATGCTGCATCTCCAATCTTCGCCAGCCGCTTCACCATGTGGGTACAATGTGCATTTGTCTCAAACCCTGCCACTGATCATACCAGTGTTTAAACTGTTGTAAGCGCATACACAGAAAGAACGCTATTTAACTGGATTCCCGTCAACAGCCGCCTTTGCGCTGTCAGGCTTGAAGGTGCGGTTACAGCGTCGTGAGGCGCCCATCACAAAACTGTCTGTTGTTGCAGCATATGAACCTACAGACTGTAGTCCAGACGCAGTAAGGGATGATTTTTATCACCAGCTCACTAAACTTCTACACACAGTACAACGTTGCGGATATTGTTTTACTTGCTGGAAACTTGAACACTCAAGTAGACAGGCTAAGCGCTAATGGGTGTGACTTAAGTAGCTCGCACTTCCATGGTACTCGTTGAACAGATATCGGTCAACGTTTGTTGTAGCTCTGCTGATAACAGTCTGTTTCTGGTAAGTACTAGTTTTTGACGTTGGAGGCTCCAGTGCGCCATCTGGTAGCCTTCGTCGCCGAATCACTCGGGGACGCAGATTGATTACATGGTCATCAGCTTTCGGTAGCGTACCTGTTTCCAAGACTGTAAGTCAATCTGGAACACCTGCGGGGGTTTCCGTCGTGCACTGTTATCTGCCGAGTTTACCCTTGATGGGAGGTCACTTCATCGTCAACTGCAAATTGACTTATTTAAAATAAAAAGAACACAAGCTGCCTACGCTTACCAACCGGACGCACAGTGGGCATATATACAATGTGCAATGCATAAATGTGGTACTGCTTCGTGTGGTACCGCTACTTATGCAGTTGCCAACTGCAAGCTCTCCGTGTGATCACTGAGATTTATTGACAATCCCCGGAATACACTATCCAGCGACGAGTATAACTCAGCCCACAAAACTACTCGCTTGGAACTCCGAAATCAACTACAGGAAGACCCAGGAGGTCAGGTGGACAACGCGCTATGGAGGTGAAACGAGCCTCTGCTGCCAGGAACTATTTAGAGTTTTTCCATCAGATCCACGTAACTGATAGCAGGAAGCCAGGTGTGAGCGAGTTAATCTGCGAAGCTACTGGCGAGCCTATTCGTAACTCGCAGCGACACTCAGCATGTTAGGCTGGACACTTCCGCCAAACAGTTCAACTGGCTATCCGCACCATTGACTACGCCTTCGGGCTCTACCTGAGTTCATCAGTTTACCGACTTCTCTTCTCCCATGGAAGCAAGTCTCGTTTGAGGTCACGTATCTGAAACACCATAAGGCATCTGATCCAAACGAACTCACTCCCGCTCTTTTTGTAGATGGAAGGTCCAGCCTTAGTTGAACAGCTGACGGTTCTGCCCAGAAACTCTGGATCAGTGAAGTTGTTCCAAATGACTGGGGTTTGGCTAACATCGTCCCATTTTCAAAAAGGGTTCACGTACTTCGTGTGCAAATCACCGAGGGATTAACCTGACTTCTTATTGCGTCAAAGTTGCTCACAGCAATCGTACTTCGTAGATTAAGGGAAACATGCGAAGAACAGACCCCTGAGAATCAAGCTAGGTTTCACTCTGGTCGTGGCTACACTTTCACATTTCGCCATATGTATAAACCCTACCATTCATGTAGAAGGTCAACAGTTGTCTTATCAGACATCAGAGGAGCCTTTGTTTCAGTTGACAGAGCTGTACTCTAGGACTGGCTATCGAGGGAAGTCATGCTTGAGTATACGAATATTCTGAATGCAATTCACTGTCAGACCATGGGCAGGATTCGAACTTATGGCAACGTATCGCCGATCTTTAACATCTCATGGATGCGACAAGACTGTTCAACTTCCCCTCCATATTCAACCTTAAATTAGACAAGATCTTGGAGTGTGTCCTGACATACTGCGAATGTGGTGGTATGGAACTGCTCCCAGGCATTCATCTTCGAGTTTTAGAGTATGCAGATATCTTTTTAATCCGGGAAGGTTCACATGGGACCCAGAACATCATAGACAGATTAGAGGCCGTTGGATGTGGCTGAGAAGTTAAAGTACCTTGGGAACGGTATCAGAGCTGGCGGAATGTCTGATGTCAGAAGTCGTATAACAGGGGCCCCGCTGGCGTCTGCCACTTCGCGCCATCTGTAGCATCGGCATGATGTCTTTCTGTGAAGGGCCAAATGTACATTGTGACCCTTTTGTACGGCTGCGGAACCTGGTCTATTTTCATGGAGGATGTTCACAGGGTTCCGCCTTCGAAGCATTAGCGGCGTGTACTGAAAGCACTGTGTAAGTACTGGCGAAGTTCGCCGACGTGTCTCAGGATCGGATAAACCCTGTTGACCGTTAGGCATACTATTCTCATCTCACAGGCTTCCTTGGCCTGACCTCATCTTACGAGTGCCAATTCACCGCGAACCATATTGTGCCTTGTTCACAAGTGCTGGGTTAGGCTGAAAGAGGCAGTGTGGTAGTTGGCGTATGGCACTAGAACTGAAGCTTGTTTCAGTGGTGCGCTCCCAGCTTCCTGACTGGAGTCCAAGAAACAGTGTGTATCACTGATTGAGGATGTTGTCTGTGGCGGCGAAAAATGGAAGTCAATGGCGTTCGTGTTGCAAGTCTGTGTGCACATTGTTGTGATTTTCCTCTTTATATCTAGGTTTTTTCTCTGTATCTCATCTTCATCTCATATCGCGGCACGTTCACCAATCCATGTCTGCGTGTTATATATATATATATATATATATATATATATACTATATATATATATAATAGCGGAGCAAAATGTTTGAGACGAAAAAGGCCGGTCTTCAAGGTCAAGACATTTTTTAGGGTGCATTTTTGTGCAGTTTAGGCAAATATGACTAAGTCATCGTCGACTTCGATTGCTTTTTCTTTCCAATATTCTGTTTAACGATAGATTGTCAGTATATCCGTTGAATCCTTTCCAGCTAGCCATTGAAACTAGTGAGTCACAGGTTGAAATGTGTTGAATCATTTGCAAGTAGCCGGTGTCACTAACGAGTGACAGTTTGAAATCCGAGCTGTTACCCTTTAAGTTCTACTTTTGCATACTTTACGATATAGTGCCGCTTACACTCTGTTCTGGGCCGCGCAACAGTACACGGTGTCGTAAGCGGTGAAATAGTATTCGAAAATAAGTGACTTGTTCAGGATTTATTTTCACAATTCAGCGCACTTATCGACTGTTCACGTATATCTCGAGTTACTGCGGTCTCTAGTCGGTGATGTGGCGTTAGATATTCATGTCCTTAATCCCCAAATGAGAGGAATTATTTAGATCGTATTAGGATCAACTTACTCTTCCTTTCGACAACTATTTGTATTGTGCTGACTGGTTTGCTCTGTTTTGACTTCGGATAACTGCTGTTTATTGAAACTAGGTTTTAGTTGTCAGCTCCATAATCCAACTTGTTACTCATTTGAAATTCACTATATGCGTCGGTCGGTGTTGTTGCGTTATTTTAATCTAATGCCTTCTGAGCACTCAACTGCCGTCATGGAAGCTATTTGTGCCTTGTTCGAATTTTTATGGACAATCTTTAAAAATGATATGACTCACAGTTGTTAAAGAAATGGCCATCTTCCTAATCGTTACAAAGAATCCTTACTTTGTACACATCTTGTATTTACAGGCATGTATTGATCGCATTTTGGCTCGGTCGGCAGAATTTAGCCAAATGACCATTAGCTTTGAAGTTGAAGTGAATATGGAGAGTGGCCTTTTTGTATGTCATGCCTTGTTGGATAATTGGCGTTATCCTCCGGTCAGCTCATCCTCCCTCACAGATGCTCAACGTATAGCTGCGAAAGAACTCATTACATCCCTACGGAAAACGCAGCCGATTGTGGGCATCCATGAGGACTGCGCCGGTAAGTTGATAAAACGTTCGATCGTCACAATCCACTAGGAACAAAAAAAAGACTGTCGTATTTTGACATTCAGTTGGTTAACTTTCTGTGTCGGAACGATGTTCCTGATCGCCCGCCGAAAAAACGTAGGTGATTCTCCAAGATTTCAGTGTATGTGTGCTCGATCTTGTCAGAGACGTTCATATTTGGTGGCGGCCGTCACAATTCAGATGAACTGTTCGGCTAATGCACTTGGAGAGGAGTCACCAGACTCATGTTAGGGTAGAATTTCCATCATGCTTTTTCCCACTACGTTGACTTCAGGTGCGACTGGATTATCATATTTGCACTTTTAGCCACCTCTTGTGAGGTTCGCTCGAATATCTGGGTCATCTGGAGAGGAGGCGATGGTTGTTTTATCCATTTCAGTCGATAACTTTGCAGTAGGAGCTTCCCATTGAAGCTAACATCGTCGGCTTTGTCATATCTGCTGGTCAATATTTCCCATTACTGGGTAGCGTTAGGGTATTTTGCTTCTTAATAGTTGCTCATTCGTTTGGAGCTTTTACGTTTGGTTTCTTTCCCCACGGCCCATTTAGAAACAACTGCCAGATTCGGTTTCATTTGCTCGCAACTTAATTATTTGTGTTCCGAGTGTAGATACCCCAGTGTTAATTGTTTGAGGCCAGACGAAGATTTCACGGATTGGGTTCCATTTATTCTTTCTTTTTTATCTTTAATTTATGATTGTTCTTCTGGTTATTGCACGCATTAACGACAACATATGTGTATATGTGTGTAACGATGGATTGTTTGTGTTCATTCCTGAGCGTATATATTCCATTTGCTGGTTCGTGTTTGATTGGACTATCCGCCAGCTATAACGCGAGCGTTTTTGCTGACGCTATATGCTGATTGAACGAGAACAGTCGATGACCTGCAGAGTAAACTAATCTTAAGTTTTAGTGACATTTTTCTCATCTGCATAATTTATTGAGTAGGATCGTTGTCAGCTTCATGTGGTTGTCGCCAGCGGTCATGCACATTTTTATAATTGATCGAAGAAAGCATCTTCAAAGACAGCAATACATCAGTGGTTCGCATTGAAACTTAGCAGCCATACAACCATGAAGAAAAGAGCAAGCCATACTCAAGAGAATAAAGGAAATAGGAGGAGACCAAACTGCTAAACAGTCATGTCAACATTCAAACATTCAACATCAAGGTGCCTACACCTCGCAAACAAACAACCGAGCTGTAAGTGAAAATATGGCATAATCAAGACAGCTTCTTCATGGCTTTACCCGCTCCGCATCATTAAGTACACTTGCTTAACTGACAGTTCAGCCAAACAACGGCAATATTCACTCCGTGAAGTCTTTGGTACCAATTGATGCGGACGGTCGAACGCAGACATCGATGGTCAGCTACCTGAAGACCGCTCACTTCTTCCATGCTGAGTGATCAGGTTTAAAAGCCGTTGAGTAGCACAGCTCTCACGGTCGCCTTATATGCACGACCCTTAAACTTCATAAAGGTGCACCTCTGTCGCCGGATGTCTTCGGTTAACCAGTGCCGTTCGAACCTAGAAGATGCGAGCCTCTTTCATTCCCCACACATCCGCCGATGTCGATGCGATAAGCCGGCCCATAGTCCTTATCCAACGTTTAGTCTATATAATCACATCAGTCTTACAGAAGCGCTGTACATTTTCCTATTTAAAACATCGGTTCTCATTTTATCATATAACGAGCAGGTCGTTGGCTATGTCCATAACTATCTTTCCTATGATAGCTTCAAATATTTTGCATGTATTCATCAGTTGTGTTGTAATCTCAGCGGTCCATTTGGGAGGCAGATAATATGGATGTGACTGAAGGATTTATTGTCCAAGTCTGAGGGCAAACTAAGTGTTAATTGGAAACTATGCAACAGACAGGTAACGATGCAAAAGAAGACAGGAGATCAGAAAGCGTTGGATAAAAAGTACATTGACAAAGCCTTTTTGTACCAATGTTGTATTGTACACAGTTTAGGATTTTTTTAATTTCGAAAATACTTCAGATTTATCGTAATTTAGACAGAGCACAACGTTTACGGAAACATTCCCGCCACTGCTTTTGGTTTACGACCATATTCTTTTGTATCTCATAATAAGCAGTGACTTTCTAGGATCAAGGAAGGCGTTGATAAGTTGTTTTATTTTCAACAGTTTTTACTTGTAACATTTTTAAAGAATAACAGTAAGTTTTCGAAGCACTAATGTTCGTGAAAGTCGCCTTGTAGCTTTTTACGAATAGTGTTTAGGCCTATCTAGTAGTTGAGGCGAGTGTCATCAGGTGTAGATGGCTAACTGATACTTGTTCAAGAGATAAATTGGAGTTTGCGTTGTACAGAGGACGTCACTACCTTAGTGTTGGTGTCCCAACCAAGCGTTGGCTACATGTACCCTTTTTGTGGTCAGGTATTTAGAGCATCGAACGCACCTGGTGCGAAGTGTTTTCCGCTCACTCCGTTTAAGTAGTTATTTGACGTTAGAGTCATTCTGTTCCAGTATCGGGATAGGTGAATCTAACATGCTGATAAACTTGCCTACCTCGATGTGCTGATTTCTGTGGCTCTGGCATTTAAAGAAAATCAGTCCATCTCACTGCGCCATGCGATTTTTGCACGACCTGGGTTAGATTGTAAGTGACAGTTAGGCAATCAGTGTATGACGTAGATTCAAGAGATAAAAACTAACGTCAAAGTCTACTTCTGTGGGGTGTTACTGGCTGGGGATCTGAGGACGATGCACACCCGTGGTTGGAGAAACCGCAGGAAACGACTCTAAATCAGAGTCAATACTGTTCCTTCTATGAGAACTCTCGTTCCTTTTTTGACTTCCCGTATCTTGTTTTGTTCTTCCTCCTACATTTGTTTTAGTGTCTTGGCTTACGCAACCGCAAATGGTTTGGCAGAAAAGTGTGATTATGTGTTTGGCTCTTTTCACTGGCATCACACATATCTAACATATTTCCTCGTATTGTAACTTTCACTCGCCTTTGTGTGCCCCCACATTCAGATGACCCTGAATCGTCATGGGGTGTGCCTGAATGGATTTTGGTTGAAACACTTATGTGGGGCAAAGAGGAACGCGATCTTGCTGTTGAACTACGGCACCTTGAGGCTCATTGCGAAGTTCCAGTGCTGAAAGAACTGCCTGAAACAGGAGACCGTGAACAACCAGGTAAGCGAATAAGGTTATTTTCCCCCCTTCCAATTGATCTGTAATGGTGAGCAGTGCTGGTCAATCATAGAAAGTAGCCTTTCACAGATAGGGTCACTCTCCACACAAGTTCTACGTCATTCTTGTCCCTTAATTTTCCTCACTGACTTATAACGTTTCGGTAAACCGTCTCCAACTCTCAACAGCGACCGCCCTCACTTTCTTTCTCCCTTCCAGAAAGACTCCGCTTACGTTGCGTACAATGATTACTTGCAGTAGCATCGATAATCGAGATATTGTTTTGTCGCTTGCCATCCAGTACATGCATTCCATCGTAGTTAATTCTGTAATATACACGCATATACAGAGTTTATTTCACTTTCGTATATTTTTGCGTCATTGTAGGCCGACCAAAAACGAATTGTTTCAACCAGGCCGACGCATGATCTTAGGCAGGTGTCCCACTAGTCGCTATACCGGTATTTTGAGTCTGTAGGTCGCTGGGATAGTTGACTAAGGTCCTAAAGTCAACCTAGTCTTCATTCTAAGTAAGGCATTAGCAACTTGTCCATTGGACTGGGGGCGCATTTGCGAGTGCATGATTATCTTGGAGCGTTGGTAGACCACACCATTATTGCATTAAACTAGTGCTCATTTAACGGGTCAGTTAACTTTTGGGTCGTCAGCCAGATAAGGTTTAATCAGTAGTACCAACCTTTCAGGCGTTCGACTGGCCATCTTTGACTGTTTAAATACTGTTTGTGGTATAAGAAAATGTGCATTTCTGTCTTCAAAAGAAGAGACTCAAGCTAGTAAGTTTGAATCAGTATTTAAAATATTCATGGCGCACTGCTCAATGTGTTGTCAACAGTGCTCAATTTTTGAACGCTGTGAAACGGGACATACATTAGTGTTTAGCGGGTATGCTTAACACGAAGTAGCTACATATTACTCAACTGATGTTTAGAGATGTCAGCAGAGGATTGTTGTCTAAGAATTTGCCGGTTTCATAAAATATTTTACAATAAATAGTTGCAGCCGTTCATCATCAGTCAGACGCTTTCGATTTGCCGCCTGCTGTATTTCGCGAAATATTCAGATGATGTTGTTTATTGTGTAAGGAAATTTCAGACAATATGGAGTGTGTGGGTTTGTGGGAGCTGATGATTGGTATGATGATCAAGTCGCTACTGTGAACGGGTATTCTTGTATACTGCTCACGGGCTTTATTCTTATATATAAACAGTTCTGTTCGCCAACTAACATAATCTGTGCCTTAATGTCAAGTGTATGGGCGTTTCAGTGCGAACTGGCAGAAATGAATAAGAGAAGTTATGGAACGCATTCAAAAATTGCAGCTTTTTTAGTCACGGAATGTTGAATCCTCTGAACACAGACCTGTTCCCACTCTGGCTATCTTTTTTGAATAGACTTTGTCCAAACGGACTACGATGCATATTTTTTCACCTCCAGACTGCTTGTTGTCCGTCGAGCTTCAGGATGTTGGTTTGGGATTTTCACTGTTGAATTCCTTAGGTTATTTCGTGGTTGTTGACATCGATTGGAATAAAGTAGGTTCTTGTTCGGTCATAACCAGATTTCCGCTTTTCGTCAAAATTTATTTTGTTATTTTCCATTCTGCTATATGCGGTATTAATTTCAAGACACGTTTATAGCGTGACCTGGATGTTGTTCGGATTGTCAACCTACTAGTCTATCGACTGTTACTTTGAAGATCGGAATGCCCGGATAATTTATTGTTACATGCAATTCTCGAAACCCTTGTAAGATCAGCACTGCCATATTTTGAACTAGCATCCGCTTTTCTCTGTATACCTACACTTAAAGGAAAATATTTGAAGCTGCCTGTATTCGAACTCGATGGTGTATCTAGTTATTTGTGTTGCCTTCTGAATATCATACAGGGAAATTGTTGGGTTTACAAATTTTTCTCCTACAACGAATTGCATTTCTTCTTCTGTTTTCAGATTTAAACGGATCTATGAATCGGAGACATAGATATAGTTCCACCTATCATGATCCGTTCACCTCGCGTCGTCATTTAGACAATTACTTACAAGCATATGCAGCCTCGGCATTGGTAACTCCGTTGCGTGTTCCCTCTTCAACTGTACCGGTTCACTTGTGGCCTTTATTGCGTCAACTTGCTTCGAAGTGGGGTCTTTTGAGTCAGTCAGAGTTCCATCCGACTAAAAATGGGAAAACACCTGCATTACTCATTTGCAAACGAGCCCCTTTGCCACGTTTGAAACGAACTCTTTATGAACGTTATTCGTACGGATGTTTCGTTTTGTTGGATAAAGGTAACCTCTCGAACGATGCCATCAAAAGCTTACTTTCGGCGGATCCGTTAGTATATGATACACAAGAGAATGTACAAAACGCCTTATCTTTATCACCACAGTCAATCAGTTGTTTTTTGCCGTCGTCCGGCTCTCCGAGAACTTCGTCCTTCTGTGAAGATGATCCCTATAGTGAAGAGCCCGTAACACGTATGGCTCGCCATTTTATTGCTACCAGCTCGAAGCCTACTGGGAATGTAAAAACAGAGCCGCACGTAGTTGAGTCTCAAACAACACCCATGGAGGATTGTGTACTTGTGGTTGCTGAACTCAATCAACCGTCCAATGCAATTGAAATTTTGGATGATTTGCCACGAACACTCATACCCGGTATTGATTTCTGATATGTATGCAATCAATCCCCTGATTGCTGCTTCGTTTATTCATCTTTTGCATCGAAAATTTGTGATAGCGCCTTCTAGGTAGCGGTCTTCTTCACTCTTCGACACGCATTTTGTAATTATTAGCATTTATTCTTCGTTCATGATCATGTACATCCCGGTATTGTGGAATCTTACCCGATCACAACTGTAATTATGTATACAATGTTCGATACATAGCTCACGATCCCGTCTTTGTTCTGATCAGTTTGGTTTACTAATTGGTTGTTTTTTTAGGATATACTCTATTATATGTTGTGCTCTGTTTTTCTTTCATATTTCCATCCCCATTCCACCTGGAACCATCCGAATCTTCGTGCCTTGACGGGACTGCCATCTTCGTTCGGTGTGGGCGTCAATATCGCCGTTTCTCGGCATTGGTCAAAATTGGAGACTCGAATAGAAGTCGAAACACTCGATCATGGTTTTGTAAAAACCTAAACCTTAGATCGAAAAGCTTGGAGTCAGCAGCTATTCTGGTTTCTGAATTTTGCGTTCGTCGTGCTTGCGCTTTTAAAGATATTCGCCCTGTTTCGTATACAGTGTTTTTGTGCGTATTGGCTCACTGTCACATTATCCTGTTGGTTCTCTTAAGCAGTCGTTCTGTTCGGATCAGTTTTGTTTGTATTTATTCGACGCCGTTGAGCAAACTGGGTTTATTTGGTCTAATGAACTCTACGAATTTGCTTTGCGACAAACTTATGTGATCTAACCGAGGTATTGCCTCGGGAAGCTGACAATATACTAACCTCAAATGCGTTAGCTACTTTGTAAGTGACCCACTGACACATACTCAAGCCTTTGGTTGCTTTTTGTTTATTACTTCACTCTCACTTTCTTTAATTTCCACTGGATAATTTTGAGGATGACCTCGACCACCTGGATTCTTATCAGGATGTTTCCTGAAAACATTTTAATTTGCCTGGTTTATAGCTAGATTCAGTCATTTCCCCGGATAAACCGTGCATTTCCCGGCTTATTTTGATTTACAAAAGCGTATGATTTTTATGCAGCTTTGCTGATTGTCTGCGTCTAAATAACTATCAGCGTTGGTAAGATCAAAGTGCCCCAATATCGGTTTTCCTCGACACGTATGTTCCCGTCTTTTGTAATCATAATGTCCTTTCGCCTAGTTACTTAAATACTGTCTACGGCCTTCTTGGGGTGTGATGGACGACTAACGGTTGTCTTCATTTAGTGTCCATCAACTTCCTGGAAATGCTTGGTGATGTTTACTCGTGTTACGGTACGATGGTTGCTCAGTGTCAACTTTTATGCAGGAGATAATTCGACAACGTCTCTCGATGTGCCTCGTTATCAATAGTGGACCTGCTTTTATTATTGGCAATAACTGTTCTAGTGAAATGATGGCCCCTCATTACGCCACATGTAATACGATTCTACTATGCAAATACACTTGCCAGTTCTTCTCAGTTTTTGTTTTGTCTGTTCCGTGTTGTCTATGTCTCGTTAGTTGCTAGTGTTGCGCCTAGTATTGTCCGGTAAACAAATGGGTATCTGTTATCGGTTTTCACCAGTCAGTTGGCAACGCACTAGTAGTTTTCCAACAACCCCCCAGTTTGATCGCTGCTGATCTCGTGAAATCGAATGTTTTCGGACCGTGCATTAATTTAGCGTGTTATTTCGACCCGGCCTATGCATTGCCTCTATCTGGTGAGTGGTAGTGACTGCGACCGGTCCTATCAAGCACAACCATCTCCAACCGCCAAATGAGGCGCTGTCAGCAACCTCACTTAAAGTAGTATATTGGAGTGCTTAGGCATTGGGGAACTGTTCTATCAGCATACGGCAGAACTATTTCACTAGTTACGACATGGTTTTCCGAATAAGGAAGAAGACGATCAGGAAAGGTATCCTTAAGCACTCTTGATTGCCTAACAGTTGATCGTATTCACAGACGTCTCCCTTACGATCAAAACGCCTGGTATCGTTTATAAACCTGATGAAGCTTAGAATAACTGCGCTACGCTACGTGCATTATCATCATCATAGACAACAATACATCAGTGGTTCACACTGATGCTTAACTGCCACACAACCGTGAGAAAAAGACAAATCCTGTACAGGAAGAAAAAAAAAGAAAATGAGAGGATAAATGGACCTAACTAGTAAAAAGTAGCTACGTCTATATTCAAACATTCAACATCAAGGTGCCTACACCTTGCAAACAAACAACCGAGCTGTAAGTGAAAGTAAGGCGTCATCAACAAGACAGCTTCCTCACGGCTTTCACTGCCCCGCATCATTAAGTGCACTCACTTCACAGACAACTCGGCCAAACAACGACAACATTCACGTCCACTGAGCTCGATTAGCCACCATCTCACCTAACGTCTTCAGTCACAGACTCTCTGAATGGGGATGATCAGAGCGCGGGAGACGAACCCGGTTTACAGTGGTTAACCCGTTGATGAACGACTTCATTTCTCTGCGGCGGATCATCTGTCCACCTTATGCCAGTCGGTCGCAGTGTCACTGAAGAGTGCTGGGTGTGGCAGATGACTAGCTGGCACTCCTAACACATGGCTATATGGGTTTGTGAAAATATAAGGATCGATCAGAAAAACTCGCTTGGCAGTCACAATCGAGTACCCGATTCCCAATCTCTGCTGCTTACTCATACCAGCGGATGCGAGCGACCGAACGCAGACGTCGGTGTTCATATACCTGAAGGTGGTTTACGTCTGCTTTGAACCCTCACAATTACCACAGCTACGCAACCCGTAAGCCTCAAAGTGAAGCCACTCCGACGCCAGATGTGTCCTGGGTTAGCGAACACCGCTCTAGCCTTAGAGATGTGCCTATCTATTTCATTCTTCACACCTTTGCCATCACTGGTGCAACTTTTCGAATGCATCAACCGAGTGACAGTTCCCATAACTTCATTATCCAACAATAAGTCTTAATCACAGCAATCTTTCAGAAGCACTATACTTTGAAGCTGCAAAGCGCATTTTGGGGGTACTTAGCAGAGGGCGAAGTAACGTCCACCATTTTTGGTGCTGCACGAAAATGGTCAAACAGCAACATTTCGTCGTCAGCATAATCAAGATTAGTATGTTTTTCACCAGGCACGAGGTCGACACCGAAATATTGTGTCGCAGACAGTCGTCCATCATTTCGTCCATGACAATTTAAAAAGATTGGTAAAAGTGGAGAGCTTTGACGTACGCCACTGCTGGCGCTGAATCTTCCGGGTGATCCACTCTAAACTCTAACCTGGGCTGAAGTATGAGAACGAAGCGTCGACAGTATGCTCACGTACTTGTTTCGTTGCACCTCTTCGGCTAAACGACTCAAAAGTGTAGATCGATCCGCTGAATCGAACACACCCTTAAAAATGTTTGTTAAGAAACAATTGTTGCTTAATATGAGTGTTCCCAGGGCGTACAATGTTGCTGATCTTCAGTTGTTTTGTTGCTGTGGTTGTGAAACTAGAATGCACTCATCTCACATGGTTACTAAAAAAGGGATCGGATCGAAGAATTCAAATGAAGGAATCCTCGCTCCGTTGCCTGTCGTCCCTGAGACTTATAAACCGGTTTGTTTAACTGGCGAAGCGTTTGAGTAGTCTAAATGTTTTTGAGAAGTGTGCATGGCGCTAAAAGAAGGACATTTCGATTTGCAAAATGGCAAACTTGGTTGCAGCATCCTTTTAATACTCATCTTCAACTTAGCTCCTCCGCTCAGCTGGGCAACGAAAACTAGTGGGCGTGATTCAGATAGGCATGCTTTTCATGAGTCAGGCGTACGAAAAACCTATAAAGGAGCTTCGTTAGACCCACCATTTCCTGATTACCATCAGTTAATGCTCAGTTTTCTCAAGGACACATTCCGCTTAATAATTGATGGTTGGATGGAAATATATGATGGCCCATATTTTCGTAACTTGTCTTCTGGGCTGTGCAAAGTTATGTTGTCTTTTTACACCTGTGACAAACACTGAGTCAGCAAAAATCTGGTCGTTAAGCCGTTGACACATGCCGACCTAGCAATGCGCAAGCGGTGGTGACGTCAACCGCTCGAAGGTCACCCGGGAGACCGCATACGTTATTTCATTTATCTTGCTACTAAACGGCTGGCATAGTTTCCATAATGGATTTGGTTGGCCTTGTCTTAAGGCATGTTAAAAGGACAACACAATGTACGGTTTGAGAAATATCGGGTGGACAAAGATGCCTAACGTAAACGCCCTTGATCTAGATTTTTGGTCGTACTCGGCACTGTTCTTATTGTTTAGACATCGGAGGGACGGGGCTTCCAAAAGAATCTGATTTTCAGTGTGTCACAATTCAAACGCTGGTTGGGCATTTGCTACTGTTCCGTTAGGTTCTTACCCAATGCACAAGTTATACACGATCGGCTGTCATTTAGATTGTGTTCAAACTGTTGAAAGCTGAGAAGTGGGACGTACGCTCAGATTGGTATGGCTCTCACACGACGTGTTTCGTACGTGAATTTCGTCAGTTCCGTATTACTGCCGTGAACTGACACCTGAAAGAACCGAACGTTGGAAAAACTAAACACCTAATACCAGCATTTGTCTGGTTGTGCAGGTTTATGATTGGAATTTCCTTGTTAACTTTATACATACTCGGCTTCTCAGGGGCAACAAATGTTCGTGCTAAAAACTGCGTGCTCGTGTAAACGCCATCCAAGCTTCAGCTGTTCGATTTTGACTATTGACACAACGCTGGCGCAAAACTCATGATAGGTGAAACTCGTCTTTGACAGCTCATCCCCCAGGGAGAGAGTTGGCAAGAATCTTGTCTTCTTGAGTGGATAAACTGGAATATGATTTTGCCATGAGCGGGAGATCGAGACAATATCTGTTTCAAAACAACTTGTAAACATTCGGTAATTTGGTTTGTTCGTGACGTTTCACTTCTGATCGAAGCTTCTTCAGACTAGGTAAAACAGTTACAAATTTGATGGTATTCAAGGAGTCAAACGTCCCCGAAGAACCAAATCACCGATTATTCACGAGTTCTGAAATTATGAATCGTCGATCGGTCTCAGATATATTCCAACAAGCAACAATGTTTATTTGCTAGTAAAATATAAGGTCCCTGCGTGGTGTGATGATACGACCTGTCGGGCTAAACTGACCGCACTGTTCACATCAGCACTATCGCTGTAGATCCCTTGGACATCCCTGGTGATTCAGTTTCTTTTTCACTTGGGAATAGCAGACAGCCTTTCTTCCTGATCTGTGGTCGTGAAGTCGGTGTATTTGTGATCGTATGTGAAAAAAATGGTTCATTTATCATTAATCAACCAAGCTGGCTTGACAGGTATGGCTGAACATTTTGAAGAACAGTTCAACTGGCCTCAACCGGACTATGTAGACGACGGGACCCAAATTGGTCAATTATTGCGTTCCAGATGGCTCTGGGGCTCAACTTATTGAGGCGCAACTCGGCGTCTGAACTAAATCTCTCTTCTTCGCTTTTCATGTATGGTAGAGGGAGGTTAATTTCAGAAGTGACAAAACTTCCAGTCAGTTTGGGAGACTGAAGAGGTACCTGGTGTTATAGTCGTTCGAAAATAGTTCTCATTCAAGAATGGAGTTCGAGGTTCTTGAGGGAACTGTGGGGAATTTAGCTCGACCCCAGTCATTAGGGTTTTGTCATCTACTACGTCTTGTGGACTAATGCAGCTCAGGAGGCTGAACAAACAAATTTGGACTCAGCCTCATAGAAAATGTTTTGGGAATAATTCCAAAGGTTGATGTTAACGACGTCTAAATGGGCTGCGCACAAATTGTTTCAGTAATAAATACAACAAATGGTAATTAATTTTGAGGAAAATTGTCGAAGAAGACGCATTCATGGATAGGTGCGTATTTCTGTTTTTGGAATGGACGTTCTCGTTGCTGATCTTCTGACAGCGGTATCACAACTGGTCTTTCAGTACTTCTGGTCTGGCGCTCAGCAGAATATTCCTCATTCGTGACTTGTGGTCTGACTGGAGGTTTTCTGTACGTGTTCGGTGTCTGGTTCGAGCTGATTCAAGACGTGTACTTCAGCAGAAAAGTCAGTTTGTGTTGTCCTCGCAGATAAGATCAGGTGCTGAATGCTCGAACCACTCTTTCTGGTCCAGGTTACAAATGTCCATCCTCTTCTCTGTTGCAGAGATGGCCTTGAGTAATTCGTAGATATAAAGAAGAAAATCACAACAATGTGCACACAGACTTGCAACACGAACGCCATTGACTTCCATTTTTCGCCGCCACAGACAACATCCTCAATCAGTGATACACACTGTTTCTTGGACTCCAGTCAGGAAGCTGGGAGCGCACCACTGAAACAAGCTTCAGTTCTAGTGCCATACGCCAACTACCACACTGCCTCTTTCAGCCTAACCCAGCACTTGTGAACAAGGCACAATATGGTTCGCGGTGAATTGGCACTCGTAAGATGAGGTCAGGCCAAGGAAGCCTGTGAGATGAGAATAGTATGCCTAACGGTCAACAGGGTTTATCCGATCCTGAGACACATTGGCGAACTTCGTCGTTGCCAACAGAGCCTTTGATACACAACTTGTGATCTTATCAGACGTTCCACTAATGCTGTCACAGCTCCGAAAGTACATAAACGTCTCAACTACCTCCAGTGTTTCAGTCTAAAAATGAGAATGATCGCAGAGTTCCATCAATCTTGCAACGGCATTTCGCAATTAGAACGAGTAACAGTCACACCGAATTGACAAACTGAAGCCACTTGTTTGTCTAAAATCTTTTCGGTCCCTGTGAACCCTCGCGTATTAGAGTGTTATGGTTCATACACTTTGTATCTTGAAGCCGGGTGCCGTGAGCATTTTCGTGCCGTCGTATTCCAGTCCCTCAGGACGCGCTGTATGATCTTGTCTACGGGAAATTTGAACAGAAAAGGGAAAGTTGGGTGATATTGTTGCACTCAATTCGAAACATAAAAAATCCGTGATGCGCAGCCAAAAGCTCTGGCCCGTTTCAAGCGCTGACGGCGAGGGGCTTCCAAGGTATCCATATACGTAATGGATACTCTTTCTCATTAGACAACCCCAGAATACAGCTTTATCAACTGAGTTAAAGGCCATCTGGTGTCAAAAGAAACAGCTCTTGGCCTTCTGTATGAATGACACAGATCAAGCATCTGACGGAGTTTGAGGATTCGATCAGTACGATCACAACCAGAGCGACCTCCATTATGTTCCTCACGGATCTCTTTTCGCACGTTTTCCTCGGTCTGCGAAAGGCAATGACTGTAATCAACGTCGACATAACGGGGATCAAGCTGATACTTCCGTGATTTTAGCACGAAGTATTTGAGGTCCTCTTGAAAATTCGGACGTCATCCAAACCTCATTGGATTTCACTGATGTAGGGTTTCTAGAGCAGAGTTGTCAACTTGTTGAATGAAGCTGAGCCTCCAGATATGGAGAGATAGGATGGAATTCGTCTAGACTAGGGGCTTCGTGATGTTCCAGGAAATCGTTTCCGAGAGCGGAGAAAAGTAAACAGACTGACGAGCTCAGGCAGAACCCGAAGACGTAGCCAATGGCGCGAAGTGCCAATCGACTTGTCATTGGAAATGCTCTGTCCAATGTTCTAAACTGCTGCAGGTTAGGGGTAGGTTTATTATTGGTTCCGAAGAATACTTCGCCCACATCTGACTTCCTTCTTCCCGTTACCCGAATAAGTTGGGAACGTTTTCGAAAGTTCTCAGACGCCGCCGCCGCTTGTTCCGCTTCGACAGCGCATTTTGCTCTCCATCTCTCCCGTAGTTGCTCCCGCAGTTCTAAGCGAGTAGCCTTGCGGGCCGAGTTCTACTTCTCGAGCATCGAGAAGTCTCAGAGACCCAACAGTTGGCAGTTGACCGAGCAGTTGTACCACATGAGACAGTTCGATTTTATGTGATACCATGCTTATGGGTGTTTAACGTTTTAGCGGGCTTATATGGTTGTATATACTTGCTTTCGTGAAACCTAATGCGTCTCAGTGTTTTGTCCTGATTCATTTTATGGTCTGCTCAGAGGTTATTCACTAGTGATTGTTGAATGGTCGATTGGAATTTGAGTGAGAGCCTCGAAGAAACGCCTGTCATCCAGCGCTTACTGCTAACTTGTCCAGGCCATAGCGGTGGAATGAACTAGGGATGCAGAAAGTATGAATATCACTCCATCTATAATGGAAGTAGATATCCACTCTTTTTGCACTGCCTACAGACATTTGGAATTGTATCGCTGATCCCAAATTCGATTTTCATGGTCGTGAAATAAAACACCACTCCCGGAAAGTATTGAGTTTTACTCGATCGATAGGGTTGAAAACGTTAGCTATCTTTATGTGGAAGTAATCGAATGCTTTTCACCCTCATTCTTAGTTTTGTGTTTCATCGGTGGGGCGCCACTGAGAATACAACTTGAATGATGTGATAACACCCGTTGCGTAATTGTTGGGCTCAAGTGACAGTAATAGAGAAGTCCCCAAATAGCGCAGTAACAACACGGCCGAGGGATAAAAAAATGTACTACTGTTCAATTCCTATCATGTGGCGCGCAGGGCAAGTGTTTAGAGATTACATACAATTGTGCTAAAACAAGCATTCCTCACCCTCGGTGCCAAATTGTACAACGAAATTTGGAGGAATATTAGCCATTTTAGCGGGTCGCCGCAATGGCTGCTGAATTTGCAGTTTGTCGGACCGAGTTGGCAGTTGACGATTGCTCAGTAACTCTTCTGAAAAGGCAAATGTATAACAAGAAACATCTATTTCTGTCTCTTTGAGGTGGTTCAAGCCTATTGCGCTCGTAACCGGTATACTACGTTGACTTCTGGACGATGTCACCAGCGGACTGCTGAATAATTTTCGTTGATTGAGCAGCTCGTTCTCGTGACCCCCGTTCCACTATTCCAAGCTATGACAGCATGCCGGACGTGCTTTGCCTTGGTGTTGACTTCCAACCAAAGTGTAATATTCGTCTGTTGAGCACGCTTGTAACGAGCCTTCGTCTTTTTTAAGCGGCGTTAACCGTTCGTTTTTGCTCAGCCAGATTTGAAACCATTACATATACCTGCAGTTAGCCGTAAGACCCCAGCTGTCTCGCAAACTGGTGCTAATCGATCAGTTTCGTCATCTCATTCACTCGAGCTTGTCATCGAAACACGATTTGCAAACAATCGTTGGCTTATTTTCCGCATTTCCCCAGTGTCTCTGACTGTTACGGTCGGTGCGGACGAAACAGTCATATTGTAGCGAGAAGGCGTCCAATAAAGCACAATCTTTATTGTCCAACACGCTGGTTACCATGCTACGCACGCGCTCGCGTTTATGAGTCAGAATTCCAGTCCACAACACGCCCCGGTTTCCGCTCACACGTCGTGTGCACTTCTGCCCGGTTTATGTGTGTGATCGGCGCCTTCTATCGGGGGGTTTTCCGCCTGCCACTCCTCGTCCGTTAGTCCGATCTTGTTGAGCGATGGCTCGTCCGGTCGCTCGTGTTGTCCGCCATCTATCCACTGTGGGCTTTGACTGTATTCCGCGACCGTGTCGAGATATTCCTTTGAGTGTTGGAATAATCGCGCCCCCGATCTGGTCGTCCATCCTATTTTGCCTGCCATGCCTCGCCCGTTGGTCCGATCCAGTCGAGCGATGACTCATCCGGTCGCCCACGTTGTCCCCGATCTGCTCGCTGTGGGCTTTTGGACGTACCTCTCCCGCGTTGAGGTATTCCGCCAAGTGTTGGAATACTCGCACCTCCGGCTTGATAATCCACTGCGTTATGGCCGGTTGACGACTTTTCAAACTCATTTGAGCGTAACGGATGGGGGCCATTTGTCCTTAGCTGACCGACTCGGATCTAACGTGACAAGCTTTACCGTTTCGACTTGTTGCCTTCTTGTTTACACTAAACTCCGGCCAACGTTGTATGTGTTTGTATCAACGGGTGACTAATCGCAGTTTTCACGGCAGAGGTCAAAAGATTTGGCTGAGCAGTCACGAAAATGACATCTGGTTAGAGGTTGCTATGACGAGAGCTGCTGTTGCACGGAAACTGTCTTCACTTCTGATACAATTCGAAGCGATCATATCAAGCAACAATATAGGAAAAACTACTCAAAATGGGAATGACAAGACGGATCAAAAAATGCCGAACTTCCATAATGAAATCGATTGGGTCGTTCTACTGTCAAAGTACTATAAACCCTCTAAATAGTAGGAGTGTTATATCGAGTGACCTCCGTTTGTAGATCGTGACTACTCCACTAACATCATGCAATGCTAAAGGATCAGACATAGAATTTCACCTTAATAATGTTCGTGAGTCACTAATTTCTTATTAAAAACTCCCGAGCCCCGGCGTGTTTCGTGGCTGTTGTGGTAGAGTGCTTGCCGCGTTTTGACATAGGAATTTGAATCCTACCGAAACCACGGTTTTTCACGGTTGGACCTCCTTTAAGTTGACAGTTCTGTCACTCTTATTTGTAATAATACTGTTTTAGGTGGTTTAAAGTGAAGGATAAAAACTAGACTTTTCTATCATGCACCAGCACGGTTTCACTAAGGCTGTGCTATTGGCCTTCCTGAGTCTAGACGTCGGTCAGATGTAAATTATCTACACTACCAATTGGCAAGACTGAATGAAAAAGCACGATATCAGAATAACGATTCTATTTCAAAGAGCTTTCTTGTGTACCGTCTCTTACGCACATGCACACACTGGTCGAGCATGAATTGTTTCTTCCTCTTTTTCACGGCAGATTCATCCTGGATAGTCCACTTGATGTGAAGCACTTATCTGTTGTTGTTATGGGCGTTTAATCTCTTCTTTGCTTTGTATTATGAACTAAACAGTGACTGACATCAATCGCTTGGACGACTACAAGAGTCGCTTACCGCTCATCTTACCTTCGCTTTATCGTTGTCAACAGCGAACGCTTTTTTCATATAGTCATAATGCACGCTGTGACTGTGGACTTGCAATTGTGTACGATTTGCTCACGTTTGTCAAACGTTACCACTGAAGAGCATGGCTCACACTAACGGTTTTGTGATCCACCCTGCGGACCATGTGTTAACAAGTCCGATTCGGTTCCTGAGTGAATGTGGGTTCTTTTCTATTCCTGAAACTTGCCTCCTACACACGAGGAGTAGTCGTTTCTTCAAAGCAGGCATCGAATGTTCTATTTCATCTTTTAAATGCTTCTTGAATAAAAATGCCTCTTTTCAGAGGAAATATCGTGTTGCTTTTTCACAATAAACCTCTCACTAACCTGTGCGCTGGTGTATTGCTGCTTATGATATATATATATATATATATATATATATATATATATCGTACGACCCATCTTATTCCTTCGCTTCATGAATCACGTTACAAGGCCGAGATTCAAGTTTTCAAGAGGCTAGCTGCTGCTATTTGTTTTGGAAGAATTGAGGAAGTAAAGAGTATTTTGGTAAGATTTCAAGTATACGCTTACCCTTCTTCACTTTCTAGGCTCCTTTACCTTATGAGAGCAAAATATTTTACAATGATACGTGCGTTACATTCCTGGATGGTCTGAGCATTTTCGCTAGATTAGAGAAGGCGTACTATTCTCTTCAATTTTTGTCCTCAAAATCCATGTTTTATAGAAAAGAGGTTTGTTCTACAAAGCCGTCTAATTATTTTTGTAGGACTATGAGCTCTCATACAGAGCTCTTCAACGTGGTTATGAGCAGGTCGCAGATATCGTATCCTCCGGACAACCGAGCAAAGAATATCGAACGGCGATGCGTATCGCAGTCTTTTGCTCAGTTCGGTCTCGTCTTGTTGCCTTGTATCCTTTCTTACTTTTTCTGTTTTTCACCTGTTTTCTTACTTTAATGCTTCGTATGTTTACGCACTTGTCTTGCCGTTCATGAAAACAATTCAAGCTCTTCATTTAGCAATATATAGGATATTATCATGGCATACTTGGAAAGCGACTGTTGTTTTTCCCTTAAATGTTTAAACATGTAGGTGCGAATTCAGATGATCAAATTAAAGCTGGACCTTCCTTGACATTGCTGCTACGGAATCTTAAAGGGCTATATGTTGTAGGCCTGTTGAAGTTGGAATTTGTGAAGAACTTGTAGCTAATTCGTGTTAACGAATCCATAGGGTTCTTCATTCATTTGGTTTACGTTCTGGACAAAATGATTCACCCGGTATAGACTAAATGCGTAACCCATCGGGTGGATAACGGTGTCCGTTATCAATGCAATGCTATATCTGTGGCGAAATAATCAGTTTACTAACGCACACCGTTATCTCGAAACAGTCCCACGGGATTTGAGTGCTGTGTTCAGTTACGCATGTTTGTCGTATGGATCAGTCAACTCTAGTCTACCAAGATGCGTCGTTCCAACAGAAGTGGTGGTAGATCGTACGTTTGCCAGGTCCCGGTTCAGCTTTCCTGGAGACGGTTAGGCAGTTGTAATTTTGAAGAAAACTGTTGAATTTTACAGTCATGGTTTTGCGCAACCGCGCTTCTAAAGCCATCAAGTGTTCATACATTTTGTCTTTTCGCTGACATTACTGTACATTCTGGCAGCCTGCGTCCGGCTCATTGGTTTGAGTGGACTTATTGTGTAGGATAGAGTAAGCATTCCGTCTTTTTGTCGCAGTGGACGCAAAAACTGTGAACGTTGTTGGTTGTCGACAGCTGCGCCTCGTTGCTTGGAAGCATGTCTGCCTGAAACATCTGCTAGGTTGCATGCCCTTATGTTTGTTGGTTACAAGACTGTAATCATAGCAGTTTGTAACCTGCCTGTTCAGTCTTGTTGATTTGGTGGTTCGTAGACCTTTTTCTGGGTGTCGTTTTTTCGTGTTCAAGTATTCTAGTATTACCTAGATCCCGTGGTGTCATCTGCCGGGCAAGTAGCAATCTATTTAAAAGTGTTTCACTTGTAGCGTTCCCGATCTGTCAAGGTTGATTTCCTAACTTAATCAACCTTGAGAAATTCGCACTTATTAGAAACCTGCGTCCACCGAATTCTGAAACGACGCTCTAACGTTGTCTTTCATTCAAATTTAGATGGAAATCTGAAAGTAGTACTGTTCCGAAATTTGTTTACTTCTGTTCTTACTCTGATAACGCTTCCAACACACGCAACAATTTGCAAAGGCCTTGGAATACTTCAAGCATAAGTTTGAGGATTAATGTGCAATCAGCTTCATTGCATCATGATAGCTGGATTCAGCAGTTCCTAAATAGACAAAAATGCTTTTAATTTGTCGTAGGTAAAACAACTCGTCTACTTTTACTGTCTGTACACTCAACTAATTTTCCTAATAAACATAAATTTGGTCACTTAGAATCTTAGTCAAAGCAGTGACAGGAGGTGTTGGCATCCGTTAATCTACTTGTAACTAACATGATTAGTATGAAGCTCTTGCTTTCGACTTATTGCTAACAGTATTTGTGTATAGAAGATACGTCCAGTTATTTATTTTCATATTTCCCGCTGCCTCGCCTACTTGAATACCACACACAGTCGGCCAGAAATGAACCATAACCAACGTTTATTTGACATCAAAATGGTGGTATCTTCGTCTTCATATTCTACTACACTGAGCTGGATTGCTTGTGTTGAAGTTAACTTCATGAACTTATATTTGCATACAGTAGGCTGGATGGTTCCTACATGTTTCGTCTATCGCACATTCGAAAGCTTCAGTCTTAGACACAAGAGCGTCTCTGGTTTCACACCTACGGAAGCCTTTTGATCAAGACGAACCCAACCGTGTTTTATTGAATTAGAACCAGGTGTCCAAAGTGAGCAGGCAATTTCCCGAGACGATTTGTAACCCTCCAGAAGTTCGCGTCTTTGAACCTCGTTATGGTTCTCTTGTTTCGAGATTAATTGCTTCTGTGGTTGATGTCTGTTGCGCAACTAATTGACACTGTTGTCTATTGAGAGAGAGAGTCCGTTCTCCAGTTGTTTAGGTATCAGCCCATACGTGAACAGCACTGCTATGACGTAATATGAGGTGTTCATTTTGCCTTTGATCTCGCCGTCTGGTTTTCAGTAGGCATCTGTTGCGTGCAGATCGTCTTCGATCTATATTCAAGGCTCGATAGTATACCGTTTAGGTCGGTCAACTTAATTATCCGGCAAAATCTTATAATTTACTAGTGATGAGGGGAAAACACGACCAACAACTACACTCCTTATAAGTAAGTAAACACTTTGCTTTCATGTTCATTTTAAGACCACTCCGAGTTCTAACCATCTGGTGTTATTTACTCTGCAATCGCTTGACGTTCACATCATCATTTTGTGATATCCCAGTGATGTGGTTTGATATCTGCACCATCGATTCGACTTGTCACTCCCTTTCATGCATTGGCCACATTCTTCCTTAATCATTGTTAGAACAGTTAAATGCCAGCTGAATAAATGGCGCTATTCCCAAGAAACCTGTTTTATCTTTGACATTGTCGATGTTAACCTTTAAGCTCTGAACGATTACCAACACAGTATGCTCAACAGTGGCGTTGGTGGATTCCAGCGTGAACTGTTTGAGAAATCCTGCCGGGGCAGTCGATCCCCTGGATCATTTGGTGGATTCCATATGAGACAGTGGGACGGGTGGGTAACCGAGTCCAAATGTGAAATTTCCGAGCTTCTGGCGTGGCTTCGTAGCTCAGCTGGTAGAGCGCTTGCCGCGTTCAGGCATGGTGTTTCTGTCGCTGGTTCGAATCCAGCCGAAGCCCTATCGTGAAAAGTACTCTTCAGTTTTGTCCATACCAAAATTTGATTACTTCGACTGCTGAAGGCGGACACTCAGCACATGGGCATGCAATTCCAACTGCCCTGCTGTCACTCTCTGTTTGCCTTCTTTGTGTTCGTTTTGGCTCTACCGCTGTTCCAACAACACTGCACGGTAATTGCATACGTGATCATGGGTATCGTCAACCATTTTGTTCAGTGTACAGTGGAGCTCATTCGTAACGAAAGCCACGGGACCAAAAGCTAATTCGGTGTAGTTGATAATATACCGAACATCATTTTATATTGCCATTTTCTTTAATAATACAGTCTTGGTCTATTGTATGCACTAAATTTCTCTTGATGTAATTCACTGCGGGAGATTTGCGAAATTTCCTTGATCACGAAGTCTTATTTAGCAAGTGTACCCTTAAATATGCTCAACGAAGAAGTCTGATTGTCTGTTGCTGTCCGTACGATTTGACAGACTGTCTGTCTGGTTTGACGAAGCTCTGTATACCTATTAAGGCTTGATCAACGAACCATATTGCTCACACATCGTTTTGATGTTCTGTTTGTTCTACTTCCAGAGGGGTGTCAATTGCGATGAAAACTGATTCGATTCATCGCCTATCTAAACGGTGGCACAATAGATAGTCTGACATCGGACCAGTCATGCTATTTTAAGATACAACGTGGTGACTGGACAGGCAGTTTCAATGTTATATTTTTTGTCATCCGCCAAGTTCTTTGTTGTGTATAAAACCTATCGGATTACACTTCGTGACGTTGAATGTATCGTTGGCGTCAATCAGTGACAGGTTTTGGTATCTTTGATATCGGCGTATGTCTAAATTGGTGTACCTGTCTCATGAGTAAGAACTGTTTGCTACACTCTGTCGGAAGTGTTATTATTCACATGGGAGGTTTGAATTCAATGACAATTCCTACGACCAAGTCCCTGATTTCAGGTACTAAGTTGATGTCTTCATATTGCCCTTTATGCAAGCTGTCTTCTTTCCGTTTAATTAAAATAGTATGTAAATAGAAAGGACCAAAGGTTACATGTAGCGTTATTTGCCGATTGATCTTTTCTATTTAATTCATTGGACTGTTCTTTCTTTGAATCACATCCGGTGTGTTTATATTTGTTTATCCTGCTCACAAGAGCCGATATTTGGACATTTGTTTCAAAGTTCGCTACCACTAATAATCTGGGTATTGCTGTATCCATCTCAATTGAAAGTGTTATTCGGCTGTTGTTCTTAGCCTAACATTTGTGCTATCGTTTTTTTCGTGAGCCGTATGGTCCTTGACGTGTCTTAGTTATCGTTCAATCGATGAAAACCCCTTAAAACTTCTCACGGAAATCGATTTATTCGACCAGTCACTTGAAGAGTTGATCAACCAGTTGGTGATTCCTGAGGATGACGTTAGCCAAGATCTCGAGCCATTATCTCTGTTAATTCGGTATCTGTTTTTTTCCTGTTTCTATATTCCATACCGTTATAGTTCCGAGGTAATCGGTCTAGCTGATTTACTCAAGACACAGTCCTGGACTTCGAATCTCTATTTTCTGGACTCCTTATTATGCTTGAAGAGTAGTTTCAGTGAATTGAGCAATCTCTTTCAGGCTTTTAAACTCACGGTCAGTTGATTGTATATTTTGTTACGTAGACCAACTTGTTGCCGCATCTTTGGCTTAGGTAACTTAATATCTTAGTTTGTTTTGGGACTCAAATGTTGATACATTTTCTGTTGTTACCTGTAGATTCCGTTAGCTTAATCTGTGTGACTTTACAGCGGTGCTTCTTCTTTGTCTTTACCTTTCTGAATGCTGCTGCTGTCAAACGTACACAGGAAGAACGGAATAAATGAATGTATCCCGAAGTCGCCAGCGAATTGTACTTTTCAGTTGGCCACGCGATTCGTTGAGCTTTCCCACGAAGTTTCTATGTTGTTTTCACTGAACGTCCATCAGAAGCTGATCATCAAGTGGATTAAAAATCAGCATTAACTATGATTAAGCTTAGCAGGGATAATCGACTTCTCGAAATCGTAAGATCTAGATTCTCAAACGTCGGCTACAATTGTGTATGCAAAAGCATCCAGGTGTGACGCTGAGGCTATTGTGATCGTAATGGACACTTAGACGCTGCATAATTCCTTTGGTTCGAAATTTTGCACATATGATTTTTGGTGGCGTTTATGTGGGATGTTACGCGATTGATGAAACTGTGAGGAATGGATCCATCTCGCAAACCACGTGTTTTTTATAAGATGTTCAGATTGGTGCATATCCTTGTAACGACTGATCTTTCAACCTTGGTTCGTGTTATCTTGAGGCGACTATGTTGTGCTGGAAATCGTTAGGTTGTCAACACGGGAACACCGACCGGAGTTCAAACACCAACTTCCGCTTGTTTTGCGATAATTGTGTATCTGAAGCCCACCGACTATGTCCTTAATATTTTATTCGTCAGTTAATCTGCTAATTTGTAAGTAGTGAAAGTGAATACTGCACACTTTGATTTGAATCGATTGTTTTCTGCTACTGAGTTCCGTTTAACCGTTTCATCAGCGCAGAAAGAAGACATATGTTGCGATATGTTAACATTTCATTTACTCTCATCAGTCGCAAACGTAAAACATGCTAGTTATATGCATCATGCAAATAGGGATAAACAGTGAATAGACACATCTACGAACACAGTAAGTAGCATGAAATCAAGATTAGAGCAGCCCTATTGGTTGTGTCGTTCACTTTTGTGCACCTAACGTCGGTTGATTCGGATATATCGAGCTTCACAAAAAGCCAGTTTTTTCGGGTTTCAATTGCACAACAGTATTTTGAATGGATATATTTGGTCAACTTAGTGCTCTGTTAAAACAAAACAGATCGACGACTATCACAACGAGTGGCTTGACACATTCCTAAATAGCTGAAACAGCTGATGACGCGCCACCCTCAATTTGGTGGGTCGATTGCTGGAAGTTCGAAGATACTGGCTTTTGGCAGAAAACTAGACTTATCCGAACTAATCAACCGACGTCAGGTGCACAAAAGTGACTGATACAACCAATCGGGCTGTTCTAATCTTGATTTCATGCTACTTACTGTGTTCGTAGATGTGTCTATTCACTGTTTATCCTCCTTTGCATGATGCATTTAACGTACATGTTTCACGTTTGCATCCGATGAGAGTAAATGAAATTTCAACATATCGCAGCAGGTCCCCTTTCTGCTCTGATGAAGGTGTTTTTTACATGTTGCTCGATTTTTCGCTAGTTCTTGGACGTCGTCACAAGGTTTATGTTGTGCTGTTCTGTTTTTAAGTTGTTTCTACCAATTTTACATGATTCGTTACCTGTTTCAATACAGTGTAATAGCAGCTTGTATTTAGTTTTTTGCTTGGTTTTATTCGGATGACCATTTCTTGCAGTTTCCTTTGGTCTCAACCTTCGGACGACATTCCAACAAACCACCTGCCTTGTTATCTTGGTTATCCAACTTCTACAATACTCTGCTGGCCAAATACAGTCTGTATTGGTTCAGTATACTCAATCAAGCAGTTTCGAGTAGCGACACAGTTTTGGAAATTTCGAGCTCTGAAGATCCCAGTTTGATTGCGAAGTATGTTTTCGCTATATCATGCCGTTTGGAGTTGAGAAAGTTTCGCTAGGTCATTTTCTTTGAGTTCACTTTTAGTACTTATTCGTGCTCCACTGCTTTTGTTGCTTTCGTATGAAACACGGCAATTCCAATTGCTTTACCGTTTTACTGGAGTCCCGCTAGTGCATTGTCGAACTGATTTTCCGTACTCAGCTTATGATCACATTTATATTAATGAGGTTTCCAATGTTAAATCGGGTTAGTCGTCATTTGTTCTATGCCTACCGTTTACCTCTAGTTCTGTTAAGCCTAGAAGTTAAAATTTTCATCTCTTACTCTGACCTCGACGAATGTTTGTTTGTCTCAGCACTTATCTGTTTAAACTATCATCGATAAAAGTGAGAATCTAGGAAGTCCTAATCGCAGGGTTATCGATTGGAGTTAACACAGTAACTGTGTCTCCTCTCGAGACGATCGGGCAACCTGATCATTACTCACAAGCGAAAGTGGTTGAGCGTTCACATATGATAATTCGGTCGTGCCTAATGTCTTAGTATCGTACGCTGAATGGAAATTGTAACGAATTTCCATGTTCTGTTACGTGGATGTGGGCTAGGTAATAATGCCGTCACTAAAACACGCTTTAATCGCCTAGGGTGTTTACTCTGTCAGGCAACTCATTCGTGACTACAGACTTGCAATCACTTTTGATCCGGTACAGCAGGTTATTACCATTAGGATAAACAGATCTATGAAAGATTTTGTGAACATAAAATCCTGCTTACAATTCATAGTTTTCCATTTTCGAATCTTTGAGTAATGCATTCCTACTTTCAAATTCCCTCGGTTTGTTTGTTGTTTCAGAGTTATCGCTTTCCAACGTCGCACAAACGCTCTGTGTGTCTCACTATTTTTCGACACAGCATGCCAGACTAATCCTTTCCTCGGACATGGCTATATTCTCCGCGGTACCGTTGGCGATGGACCCAAAGGTGTTGAGAGCATACCTGTTATCTTCATGTACCCGCTGGTATGTCAGTCGCGTGATATTCATAGTGTGCGCCTGTTCCCTTCGTACACTCCGCGATGGAACTGTAAAAACGTGCCATTTTCGAAATCGTTTCTTCACTGTCTTTCGTGCTCTCCTACTGAAACTCATACTGTTGTCGTGTTCCATTCACGGTCATGTCAAAGCACTTTCAGTGAAACTTAAGATAGCTCCGGAGACAGTAAATGCGTTTCTGTTCGATTGTTTTTGAAACTTCGATATATTGCTTAGGCGCAATCGTGATATGTGATTTGGCAAAAATATAAGATACATTACTGCTGTTTTGTTTAAGTGCGTTGGTCAATCTAGCTGTTGAACTATAAACTGTGGTTACTCTTGTTTGCTCCAAGCGTTGCTAAATTGGGTATTGATTAAGAGCCAGCACTCTCATTACTCTTGATTGGGTCGCTGCATGTTTGTTGTCTGGTTTTCGTCACATCGTGCTATCCAACCGCCGTTATAATGTCTGATAATTTTCGGGGTTTCGTTCGATGTCACCCTTATGTTTGTATGTATCATGTTTAGACAGGGTGCATGGGTGTTGCTCGCTAACTTATTATCTGCAGTGATGTTAGCTAACATGTGGGAACTAGTAGATTCCGAACTTTACAGTAGCACGCCAAAACACATCTGGTTGTATGCCAACAACCTTCTCTTTTTCTAACTGTGCTTAAGTATTACGTGGTGACGTAGAAAAAGTAGAAAAAACCAGGTGAATTTGTCTTGGTACTACACACTTAGTGCTGTTTCTTGTTGATCAGTATTCTTTTGATTACTACCCGCTCGTGGTTAATTATGAAGCCTTCCTAGCAGGCATGCTTTCAGTGTCGTTGTTGAACATACATGACCGACTAGATCCGTATACATCCAACCTAATCATCTTCCTTTTGCATTTTTTATATGATTAACAATTATTTTAAATGTATGACCGAATATTTCCAATTCCTGTTGAGTATGAGCTTAACGTATTTTAGTACGAGAAAGCGACTCTGTACACCTGTTCTTCCAGAAGGTCTTTAACTTGTTACTTGTTCAGTTTCCTAGGCACCTGCATGCAACGTGGATTACGTGAATATTTAGATAAGAACAGCAACAACTAAACATTTAATATAGTCCGAAATAAAACCCTACATAGGTCCAGTGGTCAATTCCATCGTTGGCTATGGCATAACCATGTTCGTTTGTCAACGTTAAGCTGAATGTCGCCTTGGTGAAACCTTAGGTTCTTGATTTTCTAGGAATGTGGAAAGTCTCTCTCACTTCGGCTACCCCCTCCCTTTCCGTCTCCTCGGATGTCTCCGCTAATACCAGTGGCTACTCCACCACATTGCAGCCTCTGATGTATGATCTATATGTGCGACCGTGACGCTCTCGGCATCTCGTCTCTGCCTGGCTATGATCATATCTTCTCATACTGTCATTGCACTCTCATTCTCACACTGAACCCCCTATGTCTTCCGAACGAAATGACAAACCACATAGTGTCTCACTCACATCACTCCGAGCTATCCTTAGAATTTCATTCGCGACGTATGGGGTGTGTAAATAATGAGTCCTCCGCCCATCCATTTTTGCCAATTGTATTAAACATTGCATCGATTTCCGTCTGTCTCACATCTGTTTCGTATCTTCTTAACGCATATATTCATGTTAAACGTGAGTGCATTTTTTCATGTACATTTTAATTGTCAATGATGTACTCATCTGGTAGATCTCATTGGAAGTGTCTTCAATGTTTGACTCATTTACTCAAATACCTTTCCTTTCTGACAGTTTTCCAGTTAGTTTGTGCTCCGGTAAAGTTCGAATAGTTTACAGCCTGCAGTCTGTGATGTTTGCCTTCTGTCCACCATATCTCTTGTTTCGAGCTCTCCTACACTGTGCGATCTACCAGATATTGTGAAGTGTAATCGACTCTGGATCTCTTACTATACAACAATTGATCATCTACTTGGATAAATATAATACATTTCTTTTTGCATCCTAGGGCTATGTTCTGCCTTCGGCCGACATCTACGCGATTGTGATGCAAATCAGCGGCACGTTGAATGTGGGAGAATTGGAGGAATTCCACAAACTTGTGTATTCTTATGATGAGAAACGAGATCGCACGTATTTTATTCAAAAACTGGAATTCCGCGTTTTTCTAGCTCTCGTCTACGAAGGGATGTAGATCTCGTAAAGATCGTCAAATCACAGACTTCATGTCCTCTTTCGGCAACGTCATCCGGTTACAAACGCTAGTTGCTTCTCTACGTTCGCACTAAGTGTAGTGCACTGATCTCGTGTGTACATTCCATTGTTGTTTGTATTCTGCAGATGCTATTTCTATTTTCATTGGAGGTGGTTGCATATTTTTTCTTATTTACTCGGCCAACCCGATACAGGCTATTGTTTGTACTGTCTATGCTCCTCCGTTCTGTATGGGGGACTGAATAGGTGCCTCATGACCGGTGTCAATACATCATGTGACAACCACATAGGTATCAGCTTTGTCTCTGTCGCAACCAACATGCTGACGAGTCTCATTATGCGGCAGATTCTGAAATCGGATGATAGATGTGCATGCAGGTTTCTGAGGTGATCGCAGTAGATCGATCAGACGTTCATTTTGCGAGAGACACTGAAACACCGGTACTCCTTTTCTCAGTCGATGGTCGTCATATTTTTGGATCTAAAAACCGATTTTAACTCGATTGCCTGACACACTATCCTGAGCTCTCTTCATGGCAAAAGAATCTCAGTGAAGCACGCCAGTTTTTGAAGTCGTTATATGCCCACGTTTATGGATGGCTATCTGGAACGTTGCCCACTTCCAGTGGCGTTTGACAGGAATTTCGATTTCCCCCCTCCTATTCATTTTTGTAGCGGACGATACTCTGGAAGAAGTACTCGGAGGTTCCGAGGACCTCAGAGTGGGGCTTCTACCAGGTAGTCAGTTGGCACATGTTGAGTATGCGGACAATATTGCTTTACGTAGTTCTTCTGTAGAAAACATGCACATCATGTTGAATCGGTTAATTGTTTTGGCTTGTCTGTACGGTATACACTTTGCATCCTCGCTGTGTAACGTTTTCACAAGCTTGACTTGGTAATGACTATTTTTCTTATTACAGAAAAGCTGCTTAAGACTGTCGATCACTCCACCTACCTGGATAATGTCATCTTCCCGGCCTCTATTATTGCTGACGACATGTTCACGCGGATAGCGAAGCATATCGTGCATTCGCCAACCTCTGTCACCTGTGGCGTCGCAAAGACGTCCATTTATTCGATTAATGACATAATCTACAATGCGTCTGCTAAAATTGTTGTTCGTTTGTTACCTTGGCCCAACCAATCAGCGTAATGACGGTGGTCAAACAGAGCTGCCTTTCTAGTGAAGAGTCATGCATGTGTGACCATCGGTGAACTAGAGTTTTTGTTTCCTTGTTATTCGTAGTTTGTCGTAACTTGTGTAAAAATGTCAGTTTCCCTTTTTATTCATTGTTGGCTTTAGTTTTTTGTGCTGTCCCATACACCGAAAAACTCTAGAGAACACGAAACTTGGCCTCATTGGGGTATGACCGATGCTTTGTGAAGATCATTGCTTTTTTTGGTATCCCAAACTGGCCGTGATAGTTTCTCGCATGAATACAGAAAATGCTAACGCTACGTTAAGTATCTCGTTTATTTTGCTTTGCTTCCAACACACTATCAATCGTTTGCCAT